>CAUYRT010070516.1:0-52548 GCA_963574885.1 Lepilemur ruficaudatus | reverse complement strand
CCCAATGAGTATTACTACCATGTGAGCACCTTAGTGTTGATCAGTTAGTACCAATTTGATGGTGAGTACATGTGGTGCATGTTTTTCCATCCTTGTGATACCTCATTTGGAAGGATGGGCTCAATCTCTATCCATGATAATACAAAAGGTGCTAGATCACCATTGTTTTTTGTAATTGAGTAGTATTCCATAGTGTACATATACCACATTTAATTTATCCACCCCTGTATTGATGGGCACTTGGGTTGTTTCCACATCTTTGCAATTGTGAATTGTGCTGCTATAAACATTCGAGTGCAGACGTCTTTTTTATAGAATATCTGTTTTTCCTTTGTGTAGATGCTCAGTAATGGGATTGTTGGATCAAATGGTAGTTCTACTTGCAGCTCTTGCAGGTATCTCCATATTACTTTCCACAGAGGTTGTACTAGTTTGCAGTCCCACCAGCAGTGTAAGAGTGTTTCTGTCTGCCTGCATCCATGCCAGTATCTATTGTTTTGGGACTTTTTGATAAAAATCAATCTCACTATCATTAGGTGATATCTCATTGGGGTTTTTCATTTGCATTTCTCTGATGATTAGTGATGTTGAGCATTTTTTCATAAGTAGACTGCCCTTTAGTCTATCTTCTTTTGAAAAGATTCTGTTCATGTCTTTGCCCACTTTTTAATGAGGTTGTTTGATTTTTTCTTGCTTATTTGCTTGCGTTCTTTGTTAAATAGATTCTGTTTATTAGCCCTTTATCATATGTACAGCTTGCAGATATTTAGTCCCATTCTATAGGTTGTCTATTTGCTCTGTTTATTGTTTCTTTAGCTGCGCAGAAGATTTTTAATTTAATCATGTCCCATTTATTTATTTTTGTTGCTGTTGTGATTTCCCTTGGGGTAGTCTTCATAAATTCTTTGCCTGGACTGATATCTAGAAGAGTTTTTCCAACATTTTCTTCTAGAATCTTATGGCTTCATGTCTTAGATTTAAGTCTGTTATCTATCTTAAATTAATTTTGGGGAGTGGTGAGAGAAAAAGATCCCATTCTCTACATGTGTCTATCCCATTTTCCCAGCACCATTTATTGAATAGGGATTCTATCAAAGATCAGGTGGCAATATGTGAATGGTTTTTATATCTGGGTTCTCTGTGCTGTTCCACTGGTTTATAGTCTGTATTTTTGTGCGAGTATTATGCTGTTTTGGTTACTATAGCCTTGTCTATCTTCTATCATAATGTTTGCATTCAGTGCTATTAATTTTCCTCTAACCACTGCTTTTATTGTATTCCACAGATTTTTAGATCAAAATATATATTTTTTAATTTTTCTTGAGATTTTTTCTTTAAACCATGTATTATTTAGAAGGACATTGTTTGTCCTTCAAATATTTTGGAATGTTCCAACTATCTTTCTATTATGGATTTATACTTTAATTCTATTAAATATTATGTTCTGAGAGCAAAATGCATGATTTTTATTCTTTTACATTTGTTAAGGTGTGCTTTCTGTCCCATAATGTTGTCTATCTTGTTTAATGTTCCTTGTGAGCTTGAGAACAATATGAAGAATGTGTAATCTGCTGTTGTAGAATAAAGTAGTCTATAGATGTCAATTATATCCAGTTGATTTATAGTTCTGTTGAGTTCACCTATGTCCTTACTGATTTTCTGTCTGCAGGAAATGTTCATTTGTGATAGAGGGGAGTTAAAGTCTCCAACTATAATAGTGGATTAATTTATATCTTTTTACAGTTTTCTCAGTTTTTACCACAAGTATTTTGGTGCTCTGTTGACATACATACATTAAGGATTTTTTTTTTCTTCCTAAAATTTTATTGGGGAAAAACTACAAAACATTTACAGCACCTCTTGTATTATCCTGGATTAAGCTTGAGCCCATTATTCGAAGCGAGGTGACACAGGACCTGAAGAATGGGCCCCACTTGTACTCGCCATCAAACTGGTATTGACTGATTAACACTATGGTGCTCAAAGGGTGGGGGCGAACACATTAAGGATTTTTATATCTTCTTGTAGAGTTGACTGTTTTATCATTACATAATACCCAACTTTTTGCCTGATGACCTTGCTTGCTCTAAGTTTGCTCTAGTTGAAGTTAATATAACTACTCCTGTTTTCCTTTTCTTGTCTTAATATGGTATATCTTTCTCCATCCCTTTACCTTTAATCTATGTATGTATTTATACTTAATGTGGGTTTCTTATAGATAACATGTAGTTGAGTCTTGCTTTATGATCCACTCTAAGAATCTCTGTTTTAGTGTATTTAAACTATTGAATTTTAAAATTATTATTGCATAAATTTTTATGTTGTTTTATTCATCTCAAATTATATTCTGATTTTTTTTGTGATTTCCTTTTAGGTTTATATGTTATTTTAAGTTTGTTTAATTTCCATGTATTTGTGAATCTCAATTTCCTTTTGTTTTCTAACGTATTTCTACTGTTCTTAGAGAATATACTTTTTGTAAACTAAATAGTTTTACATTTATTGGGTTTATTGTTTGTTTGGCCTAATATGTGGTCTGTTCTGAAAATATAGTATGTATGTTTTAGAAGCATGTGTATTTTGCATGGAGGGTGCTCTAGTTATCTGTTAAGGCTAGTTGATTTATAGTTACTGTTCAAATGTGTGCGTGTTTTTTTTCTTTTCTTTTAAAGACAGGATCTTGCTCTGTTGCCCATTCTGGTATTGAACACAGCCTCATGTGATTCTACCATCTCAACTTCTCAAGTCACTGGGATTTCAGGTAAGCCACCATACTCAGTTTATTTTCTTGTTGAACTTCTGTACAGTTGCCATATCCATTACTGAAGATGAATTGTTAAAATATACAAGTGGTTTTTTTTGAAATATCTATTTCTATCTTCAATTCCTTCTGCTTTTGCTTTATTTATTTTGGAACTCTGTTGTTAGGTTCATGTATATTTATAATTATCATATTTTCTGATCAATTAACCCTTTTATACTTAAAATGTATAATTTATCTCTGGAAACAAATTTTATGCTAACATATATTTTTTCCCCAATATTATGATTATCATCTCAGCTCTCTTTCAGTTGATTATTTATGGTAAAATTCAACATAATTTCCCTTTTATTTTATTTGGTCCCTGACTCTAAAGTAATTCTCTGGTAAACATATATAGCTTGGAGCATAATTTTTCTTCAGTTCGTTATGCCAATTTCTTCATTTAATTGGAGTGTTTAAACCATCTATATTTAATATAATTACTAATAATTTAAGGTTTATAGCTATCATTTTGCTATTTATCTTTACAGTTTATGTCTTTTTTATTCTTCTAATCCCTAATTATTACATTGCTCCAGTACATATCCACTCCTTCCTTCTTCTTATGTGCTATAATTATCAAAAAAATTACATACATCTCTGTATACTAGAAGGCACTTAATACCAGTTTTATAATTATTACTTGATACAGTTTTTCTTTAAAGCAGACAAAAGAAGAATTAGGTTACTAAATATGTTTATACTGTATTTTATATTTTTCTCTGTTGTTAGTTACCTTTACTTATTGCCATATATCTTCAAGCATATTGTAATTACTGTCTACAATAATTCTATTTCAGCTTGAAAGACTTTCTTTAATAAATCTTCTAAGGAAGTTACCTATACTTTCTCTTTTTTTTTTCCTAGTTCAGTTTTCTATTATACTTGAAAAAATAACAAAAGCAGCAAAAGCTTAACACCTGTTATCACTCATCCATATATTTGGAGCAGGAGACACAATTTTTATTTTCGGTTCTCTGCATTGCCTCATTTTCCCCTGGCTATATCTTTCTCTCTCTTTTTTTAATCTTGGAAAGTTTCTTTATAACTTTCAATACAATAGATTTTCTTTTCTATACCCACTTGTTTTACCCTCAAGCATGTAGGCATTCCCACCTACTTGATAGGAAACTTTTCTCTAACACTCATCTTCTTTAGACGCATTAGGTATTTATATTTCTATCACTTTTTTGACAGAATAAGCAGCATCTAGCTATGGACCAAATTCATACTTACAAGCTGTACAGTGCCTAGCATATTGTGAGCATTAAATTAATATCTATTGAATTAATGAATAAATTAATACAAGAGCATTTGTAGATAAGTTTTGAGTAAATAACAATAGTATTTTACTTATGAACCTCAAAAGCTTATTTATTATAAGGTTTATGTATGTATTAAGGATACAATTCATTTAAAGTCTAAAATATTTCAAAGAGTAACACACATATCTACAGTTAAAAATGTTATCATTAGTATTTCTGTCACTCACACCATTTTATGAGTGTATATAATTATTCAGTATTTCTTTCTGTCTTATTAAACTTGATACTCAGAGCTATAATTTGCCCTAAGCATAAGGAAAATGCATTATTTTATTAGCAAAGATAATAAAAACTTGGAAAAAAGTAATAGCATAAAATCTAAATCATTAAAAAACTTTGAAGTTCTTATTTTACCTAATTATTTCACTATTGCATGTAATAATTTCATATCTATATTGCAGAAACAGATGATCTAAGTATCAAATGAAACACATACATGTGACCTGTAGTATGGTTTATATGCCATAACTTGGCTTTTTTCCCTCTCTTTTGGGCTAAATCTCTAGGGATTATCAAAATAATTAAGGTTTATGTCTGTTTTGAAGGTCAGCTATTAGTAGAAAATATCATTAAAAAGCATCTGTGCCCATCTGCAAGAGGACAGAAGTTCAGAAGTATAAAATTTACTAAATAATGCAGCATGAGCAACAGACCCATGGACAAATGATTGTCTCCTCAAAAGGGTGATAAGTTTTATTGTTCAATATATTCTTGTAAAAATTCTTTTAGAATTATCTATCTGTTTCCATTGAAATCTACTATTTATGTTGGACCAATATATTTGTCTATTAATAATTTTTATTAAAGTACTTGGATACTATTATGACAGGATAATAACAATGAATAAAGAAATGTTTAATACAAATGATACAACAAATTCTACTAAATTTTATCCAGCACTATAAGCATTTATTGAACAATTCAATTTGATGGATCTTGATGCTGATAGAAAAAGTAACAAGTTACTGGTTTCAAGAATTTATAGTGGGGGTGCAGAGAAAAAAAATGTTACCCATAACCTAAAGAAAATGAAATGATTTTAAGTAATTTAATCAGTGTTTCTTAAACTATAAGGTGAACATAGAAATCTTGTTGAAATGTAATTTTTAATTTTGTAGCTCTGGGTTTGTCTCTGAGGTTCTGAATTTATCAAACTTTTATACAAAGCGCCTAAACAATATTATGAGTATATAGATGAAACAGCAATTAATATGTATTAGGAGTCAGAGAAGACTACAAAGAGTGTAATTAGCTGGCACTGATAAATGAAAGGATTTCAGTAAGTGCTTTATTTTGTGTTGTAATAGAAAAGCAATCTAATATTAATTAAAATTTTTGCTTAATTGTTACAATTCTACCTTTGGTCTGACGTAAGGAAGTAACCAGAATAATTTGTTACAATTCTGGTAAATGTTTTTCTAATAGAAGCATATATGTATACATAACTTCTTCATGGTCTCTCTTCATTCAAGGTTTTGAGTTTCCAGTCTTATTCATAATGCCTTGGAATGGACTCAATCCTGCTTAGCAGTATTTAGGGATTAGTGAGCTATCTAAATAGCAAGCTGCTTTGGATGGATTACATCTCCAGAGAACTCACTTATTAAACAAAGAGAATGCATCTCTGATGGAGGCAGACAAATTGCATGATGCAATATGGGTCTATAAAGTACTGCCTTTATACTCACTCTGACCATGTGGGAGAAACAGAACGCAGAGTACACATGTTCAAGTGCATTCTCTGTTTTAAAATCAAATCAGTCTCTTCTGATCACTAATCTCATGTTTTGTCCATTTCAAAAATGCCTCCCAAATGTCTTCTTCATCCTTCTCAATCAGATGGAGCTTATGAAGACTGTGTGATGCTAATTAATTTAGGATGCTTTATTTTATCTCGACATGGCCTTCCTCATTATGACATTACATTAATAGAAAGAGTGGGACCCGTAATAACTATGGAAACCAGGAGCAGTGTTTTGCAGCTCCATCTTCGTTAGGATCTCCCGTCTCCTTAGCTGAGTTCAGACATGTGCTTGGTTTATGTCAGAGGCCATGAGTAGACACATGTAATTAGTCCTTTTGCTTGTTATTTCTTTCTCCTAACCTTGCTACATAAAAGAAAATCGTACTTTTTATCTCACTAAGTAGAACAACTTAATAATTTCAAAGCAATTATATTTGCATGATTATTGCAGTCATTTTATAAGTCCTTTTATTAAATACAATAGGATTAATATAATAGTACAATAACGTGTGTGCTTATACATTTCTCTACATATTATTACTTTTATTATTCAATACAGTCACTCTCCATCTTTATTTTAGCAGACCCTGGAAGGATCTTTGAAGCTTTGCTTGAAAGTAATACTCATAGCAAAAGTATTTTAGAAATAGTTCCTGATCTTATGTTACTGCTTTGCCAACCTCATATGTATGAATTGATGGTGAGACATTTTACTCTGGATCAGAAAGGTACTCTATGGATTTAAGTGTGACCGTACACAAAAAAAGAACAAGAACAGGGTATAGAAGTTTCCTAATATAAGGGTCAAAGAGCATGTGGCGCATCAAGTTACTTGAGATCCAAATAGAAAAACAATACATACTTTAAAATACTGTAATAATATGTTCATTTTGCAGTTTACTATTATAGCCCTTAAAATTTAGTTTGCTTTTATAAAAGTATTTTCCTGATATAAGTGCAGTAAATCTTAAGGAGTCATATTTCTATCTGGCTTATTTTTATATCTTTAAATAAATTATTAATAACTGAGTCCAAATGTTATATTACACAGTTCTCATTAGAGGACCAAATCTTTTGAACCTTAATTTTTTAACATTTGATTACAAAATTTGAACTTTGTGACTGAATATATGTGTGTGTGCTAAATATTCCTCCTGATTGATTTATATCATAAATTGTACTGCATGAAAATGATAGTAAAATACAAATTTGTTTTTATATAACATATTCTATACACATTTTGCATACTGGAAGCAGATTTATATGTAATATTTGACTGTGGTAAGATATGGAAGTGTTTTAGCTCTACAGATTTCTAAATGTTTAAATATCTGCA
Source organism: Lepilemur ruficaudatus (assembly GCA_963574885.1). Classification (NCBI taxonomy): domain Eukaryota; kingdom Metazoa; phylum Chordata; class Mammalia; order Primates; family Lepilemuridae; genus Lepilemur; species Lepilemur ruficaudatus. The sequence goes on along the minus strand of CAUYRT010070516.1, from coordinate 45,340 downwards.
AATGGACTCCAATGTGTGAACTATTTTTATGCTACTAGCTACCATTAAATACTCTTAAACAGGTAATTTTAAATAAAACTTTCTCTCGTGCTTCTCAGATTAATCATTTTACCTAATGAAGCCATGTTTCTAATTAAAGGTTTTTATTAATAATATAGTAAAAGTTAGGTGGACACTTTTGGAATAAAAGCACAATATGCAGATTTATATCTCTAATCATATTTAAAACTTTTGAATTTAATTAATTTATTGCATTTCATTTTGTGATTCTGTGATTCTTATTACTTACAAATTGCTTTGACATGATAGGGTCTAGAGAAATAAAATCTTATAATCTGTAATATTTGGATAAGCCTGTTAGATGACATTAAAATGAAGATTTCCATAACATTATATTCTTGAAATGCAAAACAATTTCAAAATTTCATACCACAAATACAAAGTTGTACACTATTTGGTCAGTTTTATATGATTATAATTTAGAAAGAAATATATTTGTAATATTATCATTTCTTTCCTTATTATACATAAGCTGTGTTTTTAAAATCTATGTTAAACTTTATAATAATAAAATTTCATAAAAGTTAACATGTTTGATATTAATTATTCCTGGCATACTTTTGTAAATTTGCTAAAATGTGTATATTACTTTATATCAACTAAGCTTGGGCTTTTAAGTGATTATGTGACACAGTAGATTGTAACAGTTAAGATTTCTTAAATTATCTTCATAGGATTTTGTCACTGCATGAGAATTTTCAGGGGACCTTAGGATATATTTACAAATTCATAGTTTCTTTTAATTTAATGGATATGACTTTCATTTCCTTATGATTATTCCTTTATAGCAGTCTAACAACTTTTAATATCTTTCCTAGACGAATGTCTTTTTTTTTTTTCTTCTTTTTCTTACCATGGTCAATTGTCTTGATATATTATGATGTCTTTAATTTTTCTGCTTCTTAGAACTGAAGAAAAAATATCGATTGGTCATCACATTATTGTGGACAGTTAAATGGGTTACTGTGGCTACTTAATACAAAGAGTACATGTTGTTTCTACAAAAAAAGAAAAAAATTCTATTTACCCATCTTGAATTTGGCATGGAATTAGTGACTTACATGAGCAAAAGAATGTGAAAGAATTGACACTCTGAAACTTCTAAGTCTAGGTCATAATATGCCCTCCAGCTTCTGCTTGGATCTCTGAGAGAAGAGAGCTACAGTATAGGAAGCCCAACACAGGATGGAGATGTTTTCAGTCAAGCCTAAAGTAGCCCTACTGAGGGGTCTCATGAATCAAGAGGAAGGGAACTAGTCAGCTCTCAGTTTCTGAGTCATTCCAGATGAAGAACCAGGCTGGTGAGTGAAGATTACCAGCCCAGCTGAGCCTTCAGATGATTCCAAGCCCAGAAGCTACTGACTGCAATAAGCATGGGAAACACCAGTGAGGATCATGTATCCGTGTGAACACACAGGGCTGTGAGTGATAGTAATGCATTTTTATTTAAATCATTAATTTCTGGGGTGGTTTGTTATGTAATAGTACACAAATAGAAAACATGTGTTTACAATTACATATCTTAAGATATATATCATATAACATACAGATAATATGCCTTATATAAATGTATGTGTGTGTCTATATATATAGTGATGAAAAACAAACAGACCTTTGCACACTATATATGAGAAAGTAAGATCATTCTTTTGGAGAAAAATTACAGAGAAAGGACTGTAGAGAAGTCTTTCTGTGAGAACACATAAATGTTCAAATTAGGATGCAACGGAGACCTGTGGCAGAATGTACCACCTGATCACCAGGCTCATTTCTTCCTCTTCCTCTAATTGGTTTTCCTTGCAGTTAAGATAGGGTCATATGATTGCATTTTAGCAAATAGAATAAGAGGAGAAATGTGAGCATAAACTTCAAAGTTGGCTCTCCTTTTTCATCACTTTTCTTCTTCCTTTCTTCTTCCTTCTTTCTGTGCCTGTCTTTCTTTTCCCTCCTTTCCTTATTTCTTTCTTTCTTTTATCTCTTCTTCCTTCTTTCTGTGCTTTTGTTTCTGCTTTATGAAACAGTTATTCACTTTAAAAAATATGTTACACTTTATCATATATTCCCCTGAATTTCTAGTCTAAACTCCTTCCTATGGAATAAAATCTTTAGAAATATCTCTTTTTTAGATCTGCAATCTTATTTCTTTCAATTCTTTTTTGTTATTTTGGTCTTTCAACATCACAGCAATTCCAGTGAATACTCAGATGACCAGAGCTTCTCACTACTGATAATTATTTCATGCTATCCTTGTTGTCTCTCCCCTCCCTATTATCTTGCTTGCTTTCTTTTAATCTTTCAAACCTTAATTCAAATGCCATTCCTCGGAGAAACTCTCCCTAACTTCCATAGTAAACAATTCATCATATTTTCTTAAAGCATCCTGTTTTTTCTTTTACTAAAGAATGCACTTTTATCTATACATTTGTTTGTAGGTAATAGCTACATACACAACTAAAATGCATATTTAGTGAGGCCAATTTTTAAATATTTTTATTTTCACACCTGTATTCTGAGTGGTTAGCACAGTGCCAAGAACCTAATAGGCAATTAATATATTTATTCTGGTAAGTGAATAGCATATTTTATAGTAATCCAATGAAATGCTATTTAATTTGGCCTCTAACATGTTATTTATTATTAGCTAACCATATTTTATCCAATTGAATAAGATTGTATTTTATGTTTGTATAGCTATGATATTAAAATATTCTTTAACTTCCTCTTACAAATTACATATAAAGGGAAAATATAATACTATTATACTTATTCCATTCACTACAAATTTACATATCAATAAGTTAAGTAGAATTTCCAAAAGACTTTTAAAAATTAGTGATAGGTTCAAGACTGTATGATATAAATTTTCCACTCTTTGCGTACCTCTGGAGAAATCTTAGAAATAATAATTTTAATTTCTTTTAACACAACCAAACATTACACATGAACCAGGAAAGGCTTAGAAACATAATAATTATTAAGCATTTCTATTCCTGAATGTGTGATTCTAAATGTCTGTGGACAATGTGTGAAAATATTCCTTTCACTTTCTGATGAACCTGATACGATTAGAAAGAAAAAGCCAGTTTACTTGACTGATTTTCAACCAAAAGTTTCTACCACCTTCTTAAAGCTATCAGATGAAAAAGAGAGATTATAAATCTATATCAACCTTGTTATCTCATAAAGAACATCAATAGGTTGCTTTTTATTGACTTTGAAGATATATCTTTCCTATAAAATTTAAAATTTGGCTTGGAACTTAAACATGCTAATTCTTCTCAGTGTTGCTTATAAAATGATCCCTTCCAGAGTAGCAGGGAAGAGAAAGAATAGGAGGTAGATTGTGTGTTTGATTATTTAGGAACTGCTCAAAAGAAATTTTTATGCCTTCATTTAGACATAACATTATAAATACCTATATGTACTTACATATGTATATGTATACATATGTATGTATTAAATTTTGCAATTAACAAATATATAACAGATCATGAAAAAGAAAAGGAGAAATGCTATTTTTATTTATTTCTCTTACTTTCTTTTTCATTAAATATATACAACCTGGATTGCCACTGTCCTATCAAAAGATAAAATATACACACTTTCCATCATTTTTCTCTGTTATATTGACATTTTGAAACATTTTGAACTTATTCTATTTTTAGAATAATTGGATCTAACATTTTATTACACGTCACAAACCAATGAATTTGAAGCATTTTCAAGTGGATTTATTTTTCAGACATCTCAAGAAAATTTTAATAGCTGTGTATACTACTCCCTCTTTCTTGTCATTTTAAGATACAGGGATTTCATAACAATAGTGTCAGAAAGGGAGAAGTGTCACTATTAATGAATGGTATTTCAATATCATGTAGATACTGATTGTTATTATTTTTTTCAGAAAATGTTTAAGACATTGCTCTTTTCTAAGTTAGCCTCCAACGTCATGCTTAACATGCCAAAATCCAAAAAAGTAATGCATCATAAGAAGAAAAAAAAATACATTTTAGTTTATATACACTTAAGGGCTCCCCCAAATCTTGAATTCCAGATAATCTGTGAGATGTACAACATGAAGCACAAAATGTGATGCCACAATTTTACCCTCTACAAGCACAGGTAGCAAGTTGGTTCTGCTTTTTGAAAATTCTGGCCTGGGAGATGTTGGCCCTACTAGTGGTATCAATCAATGTAGAACATTGCACCTAAAATGCAAGTTTCTATAAATTTGACTACCCTCTCTGACCCTGGGGCTGGGTAACTCTTTTTCTTAGGGCTTTGGGATATTATCAGATACTTGATCACTTAAGGACAATTTCTTCACCTTGATTTACTGAAACATTCTGTCATTTTTTTCATATTTTAGGTATATCCAGCACCACTCAATTATTTTAGCTTTTAAATCCTTTCTCAAGTACTTTAAGCTACCACTTCCACACCTGCAGTCATTGCATCATCTTAAAAAGTATTTCGCACAAATGTGTAAGCCGTGTCCATATGTAATTTAAAAAAATTATCTTCAAAATAAGTGTTTATCATTCTCTGGCCAATTAAAATGGCTTCAGTATGTAAGCTCCTGTGAAATTATTAAAAAAATTTCTCTGTAGAGCAAACATTGTTTAAACAGGATCTTTCTTTATTACTAGTAAATAATATAGCTGAATGGTATAGCTAACAGGAAAGTATTTAAAGCCGTGAGTCTTTGGTTGTTTGCATTTTTCTTTTTGTTTTCTTTTTTTTTTTAATGATGAAAAGACTGATCTATGATGTGTGTGAGTGTGTGTATATGTGTGTGTGTGTGTGTGTGTGTGTGTGTGTGTGTATTTCACATATTATTTTGCATGGCTACCAAAAATGGCACAATTTGTTTAAATTGACAACCACAGAAATGAGCACTCTTCCATAAAGCTACTAACTCAAAACATTAGTTGTCTTTCAATATTTTGTGGGCCTGACTTACCTTCTTGTGCGTTGTTTCCTGCCTGTCTCTGGGCAGAGAGTAATTTTCTTGTTTATAACAGTACCTTAGAAATGAGCCAAGCATGGATCATGGATCATCTTGACAAGTTTCTCCGGCTTTAGAAAGTTCATGACTCCAGAGAAGCTGATGAGTCAATAGGAAGAGGGACTGTGCCCCTTTCTCTCACATTTGAGCTTGCATTGGGAGCAGATAGCCTGAAATAAATTTGCCATCAAAAAGACCTTTTTTCTAGTAATACTGACCTGACCAAAGTGACAAGAACTGATCTTTTATGAGAAAGCCTTTGAGATTTTAAGAGTGAGAATTCATTATTACCCCAAATCACTGAAGGTCAACACCAGCTCTTTTCTTTATCTTTTTTTTTTTTTTTTAAGAATTGAACTTTGAAATGTTTAGAGGGTTACTATAGTAGCTATTGTAAATGAAGCTTAAAGCCGAAGCAGAGATAGAAATCAAAGACAAAGTTACACCATGCCACTAAATTAGGCGAAATGTATCCTTATCTAAGTTTTCCTCTTTTTCTTTCCCACATCACAAAACTCACATGGACTTAAGGTAAGAACAGCAGCATGACTAAGCCTTTTACAGGGGAGAAAAGTACATAGACTTGGAAAACAAGCATTATAAGTTATGATGCAAGCCTCGTGATGATGTATTGAAGGATGGTTTCTTAACATTTGTTTACCCAACCTAAAACTTACATCACTAAAGGAAATCATACTTTTATAAAGACTCAAATTGTTCTCCAAGTTGAATGGAAATTCTCTCTTTAAAGTCTGTCTGTCTTATGCACTTGTACTACACTAGGTCCCTCCGCTCCTTATCACTGGAATGATGCATGCATCTGGCAACATCTGTCACAATGGTCACCATTTTATACCTGTGCTATCCATTATGTGAAGCCCTGTTTGATAAAAGAAATAAACCTGTTTTCAAGGAAGAGATTTATTAGACACTATAGTGATGAATTAAGTGTTCTCCAAATTCTGAGGAGTTTTCTAGGCATTTAATTCCTATTTTAGAAAACAAATAGGAAATATCGTCTACTGGCCTTTCTATCAGTAACTATTCCACTGGAGTCAGTCAAGTCTTATAAGTCTTGAACCTCATTTTTCAAAGGTCAGCATAGATTATAAATAAGAAGTGCAGATATTATTTTTATTTTATGCATAACTGTGCTATAATGTATATAAGGAAGTTGGAGGGATAAATATTTCCTCAAAATTCAAAAAAGAAGTCTAATTATTTGAGTGTAGATAAGAAAATTTAAGCATAATAGGAAAAACTTAGATTCAGTTTTAAAATCAGTTGTAACATCTGTTCACTTATAAATAAATGTTCACTGCATCATAGAAATTTGGGGATATTGGTAAAACTGAGAGAAAGTTCTACTATATTTTATAACTAAAATATTTGAAAAGGACTGTTTCCTTGAAAATAATATTTTTGCATTAGTAAGTATTAACAAAATTCCAACAATAATGCACATATATATGCATATTATTAGGAAATATTGATATAGATTTTCCCAAGCTCTGTCAAAACTTCAAATCTAAGTGCAGTAATAAATTATTAATACATGTAGTATAATTAAGTAGCTAATAATTTCTTACATAAGTAATTTTCCAATTTCAATTTTGCTTAAAATTGATCCTGTCAAAGCACAAAACTAAAAACAAATAAGCAAAACATAAATAAATACAATAAAATAAATAAATTATTATAAATATGAATTAGGAGTAGAGGTCATTATATTCGACACTTAAGGTTAATGTCCAGGTAGTTTATTGTCAGTTATGTTCTTTTAAAAATAATTTTTCTTACTTTAACCTATGGTGTCTTGAATTTTATGTGCTATCATTAGTTAAAATCGTTTCCTAAAGCAGGGTACAAAAATCACATACAGAATAACCATTTGACATATAATTAACTGCTTCTTTTAATTTACATTAGTCTCATTTCTTAACAAAATTATACTGAACATTGTTTAAATATTTCGTTATGACTGAGGGTTATAACATTAGCATTAACAACAATATTACTATGCTTTTGTGCGATGACATCCTCAAGGAGCTCTGAAACCTTTAAAATTATTTGATTCTGGGATAAATGATAGTACACTGATCAAATTTTTACTACACTAATCTTTTTTCCTCCTTCTGTTATCACCTATACTATTTCTTGGTTTGTGTGTGAGAGCATGTGTATGTGTGCTTATAATTACCAAGGGGCTCTCTAAGGATGAAGCTTCTTTGCAAATGTGAAAATAAAATGAAAATGCTTTTGGAAAGCTATTGCAGCTTAGAGACCTTTAAAATAAATTTACTACTTTCTGGTTCTTAAAAAATGTATAGCAGATAATTCATTCTTCCATAAATATGAAGTACGCTAATGTAAGACTACTCATGAAAAAATCACAAAACTATTTAAATAATAAATCAGAGAAGCAATGGTTAGGCTTCAAATCCAAAAAAACAAGTATAAAGCATTTATAATCAAAATTCCTTGTGAAATTCACTCACGAATTCATCACACTGGAGATTGACATTCTTGCTCTTAACAAATCTAACTAAAACCATTTCTTCCATTAATACTGAAATCAATTTTTTATTTGTTAAGAACCAGATGAAATAATTTATATGCAACTTGTGGCAATAAAAATAAATAACTTTTGTGGTTGAGTAATGCTTAGTGTAAAAAAGTTCTTAAGATATTAAAAACCAATAAGAAGCAATTTTAGATATAATCATTTGAATAATTTGAAATATATCATTATGGGTAAAATTTTCTTCTTTTGGTTTTAATTTTTTCTTTTGTTAAGTTCATAAGCACATACAATTCAATTTTGATGATTTCAGTGTATACTCACACATATACATAATGTCCAAATTATATATAGCGTCCATATATTTACATGTGTGTGTCCACACCTCCTTAGAGTGAATATATTTAAGAGGTTGATATGGTACTTTACCCTTTGGTCAGTTGCAATTATTAAATAATAATTTTCTCATTTTAGTCTATCCGCATTGTATAGAATTCTATAGTAAGTCTAATTTCATAGTGCTCCAAGCAACATTCATTACTAATGTGAAATCAGTGGTAAGTTCCAAGTTAAAAAAAAAAAAAAAAGCACTAAATGCTTCCTCTTTCTAGCCAAAGGACCAGAAAAGGAGTCTAAAATACGAAGTTTCAGATAAAAAATAAGTAGTCTACTCCAGCCAAACACCATGCACACACACACACACACACACACACACATATGCATAGAAACTAGGGGTCCACACCAAACACACCAAACCAGCAAAGTTTGATTGAGCAGCTGGGACTCCATCTTTGTCAAGCAGTAATGAGTTGCTCTCACTTCTTTCCATTAGGTAGTATCAGTGGACAGTGGAGAGATAGGACTTTTATTTTTGCCCAGAAATAACGAGGCCAAACATTTCCCCTCTCCATATAATTTGTCTTTTCTACATATCATAGATTTTTGTCCCTCAATTTCTCCATTACTGCCTTCCTTTGTGTTAGATAGATATTTTAAATTGGCCTATTCCAATTTTCTTGATATGTCTTTTTCTATTAATGTATATTTTGAGATATATTCTAAGTGACTGCCCTGAGGAGTACCATTAATATCTTAATTAACAACATTCTAGTTCAGACTAATACTAACTTAATTTCAACAGAGTACAAAGTTTTTGATCCTATGTACTTAGTCTGCCCTTCTTTTATATTGTTACTGTTGCAAATTATATTCTCTCTCTGGAAGTTACAGTGAAGAGAACCAAGGAGACTGATCTGCCAGAAAAAAAGCAAAGGATTTTCTTACTATCCAGGCTCTTGGTCTCTCTGTGCAATCTGATTGAGCAAATGGTAAAAATCAGTTTTTCTGTTCTGCAAGGTTTTGATTAATGAGAGAAAAAGGATTTACGTGACTAATCTTAGTGTAGTGACTCTGGTATACTTTTGGTACTTTGTGATATGAATATTCATATTGTTTGATCCCTTTCTTCCCAGGGATGGCGTTTTCCTTTGCTTTGTCTTTCTGTGTTGTTCTGTCACAAAGAGGAGTACTAAATAAGGTTCCCTCCTGTCTCGTTTTACATCCTTGAGAGTTTCACTTGTGACCAAGTGGAAACACTACCTCTTGGTTTCCACCATTCAGGGGACTTAATTTTCAGGTTACATCAAGTGGCCAGCATAAAAATGACTGGGAACCCAACATTTTATTGTTCTGAATGTGCCAAACTCTTGGGAGTGTATGTTATAAAAAGTCCCATTCATTATCTCAACCCTTGTCTAGTTAATGTCCAATCCCAGGAGGGCCTACTCAATGTCAAAGATTAATGAGTCTGTATCTGGTATCCTCACCCCACAAATTTGTGGGTTATCAGAGGCAAACGCTATCCTCAACTATCTGTGACATCAAGAGCCTTTTCTTTCTTCATCTATTTCTGAGACAATATGGGTATCTTTGGGATCACTTCTTATCTGAAGAGGGTATTAGATTGAGTCAAGTCGAAATAGGTACACCACTGAAAATTAGTGGCAGTAAGATGGATCCTTTACGTTAGAAAGACTCCTAAATTAAAAAAAAAAAAAAAAAAAGATATTTTAGAGAGATTTTATTCTGAACAATTATCTTATTTGTACTGATAGAAAAATTAAATTTAAAAAAGACACATAACAGCGTCATCACGAGCCTTAAAAAATCTCTTCACAAAATTAAAGAGGAAAAATCTGACCTAAAACAAAGATAAAATCATTTGTATGCTGTCCCTAGGGAATGACTGCTCCTATAGGAGTAACACCAAAGACCAGTTCACACTGTGGTCTAACAGTTAGGATTTGCTGCTCTTACCACCACAGCCTGAGTTTGATTCCTCCTCAGGGAACGAGTCTGTCTTACGTTGATCTTTTTAAAGTACTCATTTGTTATTGTTGAGTAGACTGACTAGACTGACAGCCTGTCCTTTCCTGGCCCAGGTGTGCTCTTGGCCACACTAGCAACGATTAAATACTGCAGACCTTATCTTTCGTCCTGCACTCTCTAGGTGATACATAATAAAGCTGCTTATTTTCTAGATGCTTCACTAAAAATAAGGATTACTAAGAGTTAAAAATATAATTTCTATATATTAAAACTACTTGATATGATTAAAAAGTCTATATATAAGGTATATAAAATATTTTTGATAAAAAGTTCATAACAAGGCATAAAAATGTGATTTTGCTAAGAAATAATTTTCCTAATTTAGAGATTTTAAAAATTGTTTCAAATTTAAAAAGTAAAAAAGATATATAAAACTAAATAGATATAAAAAGTTTAAAAGAAAAAAATTGTAAAAGGCTATGAAAAGTTTATAAAATCTTACCTTGTGGTCAAAACTGATTAAGATTAGATAGATTTGTTTATAAGTTTTTATTAAAATTAGCTTTAACAATGATATAATAAAAAAGACATTCTATAATAAAGACATCTGCACTTGAATGTTTATAGCAGCACAATTCACAATTGCAAAGATATGGAAACAAGCCAAGTGTCCATCAATACATGAGTGGATTAATAAAATGTGGTGTATGTATACCATGGAGTTCTACTAGGCACAAAAAACAATGGTGATCTAGCACCCACTGTATTGTCCTGGGTAGAGCTGGAGCCCATTCTACTAAGTGAAGTATCACAAGAATGGAAAAACAAGCACCACATGTACTCGCCATCAAATTGGCACTAACTGATCAACACTAAGGTGCTCACATGGTAGTAATATTCTTTGGGTGATGGTCAGATAGGGGGGTAAACTCACAACTGATGGATGTGGAGTGCACCGTATGGGGGAAGGGCATGCTTGTAGCCCTGGCTTGGGCAAAGCAGAGGCATTATCTGTAACCAAAATGTTTGTACCCCCAAAATACTCTGAAATAAAAAAAAGAATGGTGCCATAATCTTTGACTAAGCTACTAGAAGGAAATATGGAGTTGCCTTCAACTGAGATAGGGAGAGGCAAATCTCAGGAGTTCACTCTCAGATGTTTTGAGGGATATGATGACCCTTTATCATTTTGTCCTCCATGCTTTATTGTGTGCCTTACTGATTAATAGGAAGTCTTTTCAGGGCACTGAGAGATTGGTCCATCCTTGGGAAACTGGTTAAAAGTGAGCATTACTAACTTGCATACAATGTAACATGGGACTTTGGTTTCTTACCTAACTTGAAAAATTCCCCAAGTGTTTCAATATTTGATTTTACTATCTTACCTAAACAGTTACATCCACTATACTCTTATTTTCAGATGTTTTTTCCCTAAAGCAATTATTTTCCAGATCATCAACTTTACATCTTTAGACCTAGAAGCGGATTACTACAATTATGATTCAAAACCTGTTTTCTGCTGCCCTGCACTGAGCTGGGTAATTGGGTGTAAATGGTTATTTCCTTTGCATGCTTTGCCTTCGTGCTAATATATATATATATATTTTTTGTTAAAAGACCAGAGGTTGCATTATTGCCTGCTGAATATGCTTATATTAACAATTGTAAAAAAGTAAATTACTTTGGGGAGTATTAATGAATAGGCAGTTAAATTGTATAGTTAAATCTTTTCCATCCTTTACTAAGCAAACAATTGAATTACTGCCCCCCATAAGAATTTAATAGACAATTTATATGCCATGTTTGGGTGGGTGAATATTTGTTACAGGAAAAAGTTGTTTGAAATGGTAATGGTTCTTAGCCATTACAACTTCATAATTTGTATTTGTGTTTGTTATTATAAACATTAAAATTTATATCATCATGTCCAAAGTGTTTTTCAGGGAACATTGACAATTAATAATGTTACATGGGCAATGGGAGTGGAGCGTGGCAGAGGAGAGATGCTTGTTTTTTAAGCTCTATAAGACTAGGCTAATGTGTAATATGAATATGGGAGGGTGGGAGGTAGGTATTTTATATGGTGTTTCCCGAACTTACTTGACAGAGAAACTTTCCTTTTTTAAGGACTCTGCAAGATGCCAATTTGGGAAACCCTGATTTAGAGTGTTAGCTAATTACATTTTTGTTTCTGTGTTACAGTATAATTTTGCATAATCCTGATGCAACTGAAATGAGTAGTAGAGAAAGGAGTATTGCTGGCTTTGAGATTTATTTCGCTAACTTATTTAATTTAAATTAGATAATTTTATTTAATTTAGAAGTAGGTTTAACTGGTTATGGAGATCCTTAAAACATGGTTTTGAATGGGAAGAGATTAACAGTATTCCACAGAAGTATCACTAAAAAAAAAAAAAATCGGTTAATGAGAATAACAACTTCTCAGGCCATATATTAACCTCCCCGCCCCTTAGTTGCAGAGTTGTGATTAATGGTTTGCAGCATATTTATAGAATAATGTAGCATTTGGAAAACGATCTGTCTTAGTGGCATACTATCAGAATACATTCCTTTAGAAATATGATTTACAATGTAATTTCATACTTCCAGACTTCCATAATTATTAGTTTCAGTTTATAAAGACTGGATTATGCACGGAGAATTTGACAATTGTGACAATGCTAGTACTAGTTATAAGTGATTAAGTTCATGAACACTAGTAGAGAAGAAGGGGAGGAAAAGAGGAAAAAAGGTCAGGAGCAAGTTTCAAAAAGTTGTTTCTCAACTAAATGTTTTCATTCATCAGTTTCTGAGATTAGACCCACATTTAGAAAATAACAAAATGTGAATGTATAGCTCTTAATTTAAAAAATGAATATTATGCTTTTCTTGTGTTAGCCTTGAGAGGAATAAGGGGAACTCTTGTGTTCCTATCTAGGACAGACCCTGCTAGGCATTTGGTCTTTGTATTTCTGCAGGATACTGTGCTCTAAGAGCTTGCCTTTAGTTAGCACTTGTTCTTTTTGCTTTCTGTGCTTATTATAGTATATCTGTGGGGATATTTCCAGCAATCCTTTGGGGAGGAATTGAGGGATATGTTCATGTTTTCTGGGGCTCCATCCTCTGTACTCGTAAGTGCTCTCATTCACAGCAGTCGCTTCAGTTACCTCTTGTTAATTCATGCTTCCTAGGGGGCATAGAGGTTAAGAACTTAAATTTTAGAGTTTGGCGTGTCTAGGCTCCAGTCCTGGCTCTACCATTCACTAACTGACCACAGACAACCTGTCTTAGCTTCAGTTTCCTAATCTATACAATGAGGCTAATATTATACTAGCTATGGTGATAAATGATGGTAAATAAATTATAAATAATGAGAGAATCTATGTAAAGTTCTTAGCAGTATACTTACTGCTGACGTGGTATGTCTTAAATGGTAGTTGTTGATGTTTTCATCATCATCTCTATGTTGACCCCTTCCTTGAACATTATATTTCGATCTATATTCCCTCTATAAATCTCTGCCTGAATATTCCATGGAAATCAATATTTTAGAAATTAATATTTTCAAACACAGCCATGTGTTTCCTTTGTTTCTCAGCTTTCTACCAGTTCTTTCCCCTATAGTCCCTTTTTCAGTTGGTGGTGTCATTATTTACCCAGTAACTATTGGCCAGAAACTTGCAAGTATTCTTTCAACCCACTCCCAACCACCGTCTAGCTAATCTTTCACTATATTGTCTTAATGTATTTTCTTAAGTATCTCATAGTTGCCCCTACGGTATTGGTTTAGATCTTTATCACCTCTTGCTTGGACTAATGTAATAACTTCCTAACTGGCTCCCAACCACTCCCCAGCCCATCATCTACTCTTCTGTCACAGTGATCTTTGGCCCCCTTCTCCTTTTCCAGCCATTGCTGGTTTTTCATGCCAGTAAGTACCAAATAGTTTGGAATACCCTACCACACACTGAGTTTTGACTTGGCCAGACGCTGTTGCCCGGGCTATAATTATCTCTGAAATCCTCCCCCCTTTTCCTTGTTGGCCCAAAGAAATCCTTTTCATCATTTCAACCCCGCCTAGGTATCCCTGTCTCATAGAGGCCTTCTTGACTACTGTCCTATGCACAAATGATAAACTTGTATTAATAGTATACTATTTCAGTACTTTGTCTATAACATTTTACTAACATTATTTATATAATGTTATATAGGCTACTAGATTGGGAGTTCCCTGAGGGCAAGAATTGCTTTATTGATTGTTTTATTGTTTATTCTTTATGTTTTTGTCTTATTTCCCTTGGGGAAAATGAGGTAAATGAATAAGATAAGATGTACAGATGTCAATAGAAGTTTTTAAATTTCAGTGCTCTAATGTCTGTTTGTGAAAGTTCTTTACATGTTTAGCTAAGAAGGCCAAAACATTATAACCAAGTCAGAGTTCTTACTTTGTAATGTGTTTATCTTAGAGTCCTTCATATGTTTTCTTGTTTCTTTTGGCTTATATCTGCTTTCCTTCTCCTATTTCTTACGTTACAAAAATCTTTTTTCTCCTCTCTTAGTAGTTCTCCTTGACATATGTTGCAGCAAGTATGAGCAACAAAGACATAGAAACCATATTCCTCTACCTTGGCTCTAGCTAGCCCCAGCCCTTCACACACACACAAACACACGCACCCACACACCAAATTTTCCAGAACCTATGCTTTGTGCAGATTGTTGTATATGATCTGCAGTCTTTTCATAAAAGTAGTAAATGATGAATGTATCATATGTACACTCAGACCAGAGGATGGTATGTTACATGAAATCTAAACAGAGGTCTACTAAACTTTTCACTGAAGTATCAAGGTTTGATAGAGATACTAATTATGCCAATGTAAGTACTCAGTTAGTAAATGCTTAACTCTATGAATTACTCAGCTTTGACAGGTGAACCAGATTTGTTCTGTTAGCTTATTGGAGATTCATTGCTAACTTTTTCAAATAAGCCTCCCCCTTCAATTTTCAAGGAATGATCTGAATTGTACTGAGCTTAATTCCTTTGTCAAGTCTTCTATTGTTAACATTTAGGCAATAGTTCCTGAGACTTTGCTTTAATAATTTTCCGCTTCATGTGTGTTTCTTTTACAGTAGAAATAAGTAGGCAAACTTTTTTCCTTTGGTTTAGCCACTGTATATAAAGAAACTCAGCTTGGTGTGTGTATGTAAGTGTGTGTTGGAGGTGGGAGTGAGTACCAGAATTAGAAAGAAAGTATCAGGACAGCATCTCTGTTCCCCTATCACTACCACAAAACACAGGAAAACAAGAATTTATTAATGAAATTATATGTATAAGCTCTTCTTTAGTGGCATTGACTAGTGTTGAAATAAGAGGGAAAAGACCATCATTATCTTTATTAGGTATCATTTTTATATAAATTTATATATGTCCATAGAGTATTACTTTCAAGATTTTATTCTTACTGCTAATGTTGTCATTTATTACTATTATATTTTAGTTTTGTTTCCTTTTGATCCACTCACCATCTGTGCCCCTCAATTATTAACATCAGAACTGTACAGAAAGTAGTAGGAAGATACAGATTTAGTAAATGGGTACAGAAATATCTAGAAGCACCATGATTTCTCAAAATGTTATATCCTTATGTAAAATTGTGTCATAAATATATCAGTGACTTATTAATTTCTAGTTTGTCATTTTTCTGACATCATTCACCAAATACTTATTGAAGTTCTAATATGTACCAGGCACTCAATGAGTTTATATTTTAATATAAATATACACATACAGATATAATATTACATACTATAAATATTACATAATATAAATACATATGTATGTGTATATATGTGCATGCACATAGTTTATGCTAGTTATTTATGGTACTTATGTTCTATAAAGTTGCCATGAACACTGAAGAAGTAAGCGCTGAACTGTTGCTATTATGAAAATACATAATTAAGTTCCTTTGAGCCTCTAGTCACAACATTTTCATCTGCCAGTCAATATATAACCTTATTTTATGTGTGTTTCTTTTTAAAGACACTGTATTTAATATATATTGCTGATTCATTAACACTAAATTCATGGTCAACAACACTATGACTTAGGCCTGAACAAAGCTTACCTAACACATATATTCTCCATAATGCATGTCACAGCCTTCTTGTGATTAGGAACACTAGACAACATTTCACCACTATGCTTGGGAACCATCTTAAACAGTGAAATCACCAACAAAAAGCAAAAAATATACTAAATAGACTTGGAAAAGATCACTTTTTATGGTGTGAGAGATGGAACAAGAAGGCAGAGCATCAACACCTTGTTCACCCTCAGCTGGCAGCATGCACCTGGGGTGACTCAGATTTTTTGTCACTGCATACATGTTTATAAATGACTGTGAAAGCTCTGAGAGTATTGATTTCGGGGTTATAGTAATAGATTTTACTGAGTAGGTGAATTTACAAATACACAGTCAGTGAGTAATGAGGATTGACTGTATATCAACTTTGTGCGAGTGTGTATGTGTTATAATTTGTTCTTGACCTTAACTTTGTCCATCCTTTTCTAAGTTGTTTATTCTTCTTGTTCACAGTTTCCCTACATATCTTGTGGCATATTGTGCAATTCATTATAAATGTGATGAAGCCTCCAGGCCTGCCTGTCATATGGATAGGAATGTCAACCATTTATTAGAAGTTTCCAGAGACATGATATGCTTTTGTTTATAAATTTCTCATAGGGTGAAAATTATATATTATAGCTGTAACCCCAAAATTTGCATGTAGCAACTTGTAAATTTTCTATTTTAAATTTATTTCAATTAGATGTAAAATTACAATTAACAATTCATATTGACTTTATTACGTTTGAGATGCTAACATTGTTTTTCTTCATTTATATCTATTAAGTCATTTAAAATAATTTGTTTTACATATAAAAATTAAGACCTCCTTTAGCAAGATCTTAAGAACTTTCCTCAGCTATTAAAAACATTTTTTTAAAAACTGGGAAATACATGCAGAGGAAAGTATATAAAATGTGTGTATGTGTAAGTTTTTAAAGAATAATAATAAACCCATGAATCCATCATCCAGGTTAAGAAATAGAATATTACCAGTGCTTTCTAAAGCCCTTTATGTGCTCCTTCCCAGTCACAACTCCCTTCCCCTTGAACCACTGTACTGGCTTTTATATTAATCACTTGTTTTTGTTTTCTTTCTAGCTTTACCCCCTATGTATGTATCCATACACAGTATATCATTTAGTCTTTTAAAACTGAGTAGCAAGTGTAAACTTAGTTGTGTAAAGAAAGGGCAATATTACCAGTATGGTATGAAGACTTTCAGAAGAGAAGCTGAACAGAATCTCTTTCATGGTTTGGTTTTGGATGCCCTGAGAATGTTTAGGAGCCCATTGTGGGAAGTTAGTTGGCAAGGTCACGAGTAAATCCCAGGACATGGGGGTTCCCCACAGACAGGATGTCCAAGCTGTAATGCAGGGCAGGGTGAGGTACTGAGCACCCAGCAGGAATGCAGTTGGTCAGTGGGTGGAGGTTGGGGGGTGCATGGGCTGTCCTGTGTTTCCTGCTCTTCAGCTTCCTGCTACCTGCCTCCGGCTCTCAGGAATAGGTCAAAGCAGAATGCTGCTGTGGAGTGAAATAAAAGTCCTCTGCTGGTCCAGGCAGTGGAGAAGAGCTGGAATCTCCTTAACCCACAGCCAGGAAAAGAAAAACAGAAAAATTTGGATCCAACTCACCCAGCTATTGTGTTTTCAGGTTAAAAAAGGTGATCAGTGGCAGTGGGAAACTTTGATGCCTCTCAGTCTGGACTGTTTGCCCTCTGTGCTTGGGGCATAGCTGTCAGCCTGAGATTTCCCTTCCTTGCGCTCCTGGGAATTGCCTTCATTTGTCTCCTGTGTTGGATCTCCTATTTGTTGTCCCTTAGCATGCTTTTCATTGGTCTACTCTTTTGTTCTGGCAAACACATCCTACAATAATTTCTTTAGAAAGCATGCATGGCAAGTAATTTATTGAGCTTTTTGTGTCTGAAAATGTGTTTATGGTTATTGATGGTCTGGCTAGATGTTGAATTAAAGGTTAGAAATCATTTTCCTTCATGATTATGAAGGAATTGCTTTGTTTTCTTCTTACTTATAGAGTTGCCATTGAGAGATCTGAAGCGATTCTGATTCCTGATCTATTGTGTATCAACTATATCATCATTCCCCTCTGTGTACCCTTACCTCCACTTCTAGAAACCTGAAAATCTCATTGTCCACGCTGATTTTAAATTTCACAGTGTTGTGTGCATATGGACATGAGTTATTTATTTTGCAGAGTACTTGGTGGGTCCTTATAGTTTGGGGTATGCATGATTTAAATTCTGGGAAGTTTCTTGGATTATCCCTTTAAATTCCTCACCTTCATTTTCTTTGTTACTTACACTCTAGTTTCTGGGAGATTTTCCCAAGTTTATCTAACCCCTCTACTAAGTTTTCAATTTTTCAATGTGTTTATTTTTCAAGAGCTATTTTTTGTTTTCTGAAAGTTCCATTTTTTGTTTCATAGTTGTAATATCTTTCTGAGGATATTAATGGTGACTTGAAGTGTTCTTCTTGTATAGTCTGTTTCCCTTAACTTGTTTTTGTTTGTTTTGGGCTCTATCTTCCAATTAGGGACTCTTCTCCAGATGTGTTAGGAGCCTTGGTTTCCACTCATGATTAGTAAACAGAGCAGTGATTCTCAATTAGGAGCAATTTTGTCACCCTCTTGGGACATTTGTCAACGTGTGGGGATCTTTTTGGTTGTCAGAACTAGGGAGAGGAGTTGTGCTACTGGCATCTAATGGGTAGAGGCTAGGGATGCTGCTAAGGATCCTAAAATGCATAGGACATCCCAACACAACAAAAAATTATCCAGCTCAAAATATTAATAGTGTTGAAGTTGGAAACCCTGCAGAGGGCCTGAAAGCTGTTTGAGAGAGCTCTGAAGGTGAGGGTAGAATGTGTTGACTTTGAGTTTTGCTGGAGGATGATCTAGTTGAGCAGTTTGGAGAACCTCATGTCATTGTCTTTAGGTCTTTCCTTCTGGGGTGGTCAGGTATGCAATAGAAAAGTGTTTCATATCCTGCCTTAAGGGTAAAGATCTGGCTTCCAATATTCCCCCTATTAGGGGAAAAGGGACTAGGACTGTCTGCATTCAGTGTATGTGTGACAACATAATCCCCTTGCTCTCCATATGGTACCTACCTCCTCAATGGCCTTGTGTCTCCAGTTCTGAGACCCTGTGTTTTACCCTCTCCAGAGAATAAACCTGTTAGGATGAGGCGGGGGTAGTTGCCCATGATGTGGAGTAGAGGAGAGGACCTAGGGCTCTAACTGCTTCTCTAACAAATTTCCTTCAAACCGTTTTATTTTAACCCCATCCTCTCTTTACTTCTGGTTCCAGAGTTATCTGGTGCTACCAGTTCATGAGCTCGTTGAAAATTCTGCAGTGTAAATGGGTTTGGTTTTGAACTTCCCATATTTTCTCTTTGCAATTCAGCTTTCCCAAGTCTGCTAAGTCAATTGCCACTACTCCATCTGCTTTCTTGCCTTCCAAATTTGATTATTACTATTGTCTCCTGTCTTGTTCTCCCAGTCTTCTTTTAAAAACCCCTTTGG
This sequence comes from Lepilemur ruficaudatus, assembly GCA_963574885.1. Taxonomy (NCBI): domain Eukaryota; kingdom Metazoa; phylum Chordata; class Mammalia; order Primates; family Lepilemuridae; genus Lepilemur; species Lepilemur ruficaudatus. The sequence continues at coordinate 25,756 of CAUYRT010070516.1, read as the reverse complement.
TATCATTTTAGCGGGGTTTGGGGAGGAAAATAAATTAGATTCATTGTGCTTAATCTATCCTATTATTCCAGGAACCAACATACTATATTCTAGCACAATTTCATTTAATTCTAGTTAATTAACTTCTAATGAATATATTCATTATTTATATATTTACCTTTAGTGTCAGAATTGTTTATTTCCTAGACTTAACTTTTCTTCACATAAATGAAAACTAGAGGAGATTATTCTGTGTCTGCATAGGCACACAGTTGTATTCTTTTCAAAATCTTAGGGGATATTATAGCAATATGCAGTTGTAACATATTCTGGTTTAATTGACCTTTTACTTAAAAACATAGACTGCTGTAAGCAGCCATCTGCCTCAAGTAGAACCTTGTGTTATAATCCCAATAGTAATATTTAGTATTTGTAAACAGTTTAATAAAGAATATATATTTCATCAAATCTGAAACGCCATCAATTATCTTATTATTCCATTTTGATTAATACCCCAGTCATAATTAGTTACAACTATATCGTAAATACTCATGAATTGGCTGTATCATAGATTTAAAAATTTAAGGATGAAATTTCAAGCATCAAAAGGTACAGGCTGGCCAGATTGAAACCTATGCCTCCTATATTTTTGCTGTTCCTTAAACTGTGCTCCAAGTATAATTAATAAATGTGATACAGTAGATGTGTCACACATACATTGTCACCCCTCCCATTTTAAGATGGGAGTTTAAGTCAAATTTTAAATTTTTATCAGTTTTTTCTGGGTTTCTAGTTAATGGATTAAATCACAGAAAAACTCAAAGTATATTTTGATGTCTTTTTAGGGTATTAAATTTGGTTTACCTTTGTTAACCCCCTGGATGTCACTGAAGGACAGACCATTACAATGCTTTACTTGTGACCTGTCTTCAGGTCTTCAATAGCTCATAGATATATTTGTTTTCTTTGCCTCATGTTATAAAATTAGCTTAAAGAATTAGCGATTTGATTTGATTTTTATTCACAGATTTTAAAAAGTTTCTGTGTTTTGTCGTTTGAGTATTCCCTTTTCTTTCCTTTCTCCCTAGCTCTCTTAATTTTACTTTTACTGAAAGTGTGGGGAGAGAAGCTTTGCTTTCTTTCTCACCTTTGTTCAAGCAGGAAAAAGTAAAGAATTGACTCAATTGACCACAAACAATCCCACATAGAGATCTCGGGAAGTTTCCAAAAAGATACAGTGAATTGAAGCAGACTACACAAATGTATATATAAATGGAGTCCCAAGGGTTTATGTTTGGACGAAAACCAATTACATCAAGCATTTCCTGACATTGCTTGCTATTGTCAGGATAAGTAATCACAAGTCAGACATTCAGGTTGAAAATGAAAACGTTTGTGGGAGTCATGCCTCACTTTGTTGTATTGTCTTCTCACAGAGGAAAATCTTTGAATGGTTTTGAGTGATCATCGAAAAGATTTCTTTCTATAGAGTTCTGAAAGGTACATTATTACCATTTCTTTTCCTTCCAGGTTAGCTTTGTTAGGTTACTTGAAGAGAGAGATTTGAAGCTGCAGTGTAGCTGATGTATTCCTGATGGCATTCATGTCATCTTGGAGAAATGTTTAAGTCTGAGTTGGATTAAATTCAGTTGCTTGTCCTCTAATTGAAAGAAGAAAGACAAACTACTTAAAGGCAAGCAGTATCACACGTGTGTAAATGAAGAACTTTTCTCTATCTGCTAACTGAGCACATGCATCCAGATAAACTGTTCATGCCTGTAGACACCAGTAAGGGTGATTCTTTGTTTCCCCACCCCCCTCAGGGGAAAAATACATACATGTATACATGTACACATGTGTGTATGTAAATGATTTAAACCATACTAGCTTTCAAATAAACTTCTATAGTATATTGTTCTATATTTTTAATATTCAATTCAAACATCACAAATCTATCTTTGGATTATCTTAATTGAATTTAGATATTTGATAACTGTTAATAACAAGGAACCCTTTGTGTGTGTGTGTGTGTTCATTGCGTGGGCATTGGCATGTTTAAATCATCTCAGCTGATTCAACTGTGTGGCCAATATTGAGAGCCACCAATTTAGATTGAGGAGAGGATTAGGTAAGCAAATAGCTGGACCAATGGCTCTGCTGATAGAAATTACTTCCTTTCCTATGGCAATTTAGAACAATTCTAATTTGAAGTTTGAGGAGGATAAAGGATTTCTCTGTGATTTCAGGTGAAACTGGAGAAGTTATTGGAGACCAGTCATGCAGGGCTTTCTCTTTGTGAAGTGTCTGCTGAAGTCTTTTGCCCAGATTTTATTGGAATGTATTTTTTTCTTTATTTAGGAATTACTTATATATTTTAGTTCTTGACTAGATATGTGTATTATAAATACTTTCTCTCTCTCTCTCTTTCTCTAGGACCTTAAGCAGGGATATCATATCAGATTTTCATTTTTAAAACATCACTGCAAGAATGAATGGGAGAAACAAGTTTTTCAATAGGCCTAGTAGAAGATGGTAGTAGCTTAAATTAGGGTATGGGACATTGAGAGAAGTAGACAAGTTCAAGAGATATTTGAGATAAACTCAGTAGGACTTGTTAGTGAAGATTAGGTAAGTGGCAGTTAAGATGAGAGGTGTCAAGGATGTCTTTGGTTTCTGGTTCAAAAGAGTAAAGCTCTGTACACCACCACTACTATGAACTTTACTCATTTTGTTTAAGATGTTAATAATCTGTATAGAATATTACGATGATTATTGTATTTGCATATAAGAATATGATTTAAAATTTTAAAAAATGATTTCAAATTGTAAATTTAATTATTTGTCTTATGTTTTTCTGGTTTAATAATCTTTTTAAATTGTAAATTACTTATCTCATGAATTATAGAAAAATATATTTAACATATTACTTACATTTTATTTTGAAAACTATCTTCTATCTGGAGTCTAGAATAGAATGGCTTGGTAGTTATATAGTATGGCTGTAGTAAACAATGAAGTAGTAAGATATTGATGGAAAATAGGAACTTAAAATCAATGAATTAAAATTGACTTTTTTTTTTTTAGGGGTCCCTTCAGTGTTGTACGACGATGTATCAACAGAGAAACTGGGCAACAATTTGCTGTAAAAATTGTTGATGTAGCCAAGTTCACATCAAGTCCAGGGTTAAGTACAGAAGGTAAGAGATGGATTTCAAGTAAGTTATTTGATGTCTGGCTTTATTCCATCTCCAAAATCCATTTATCAACCTAACCTTCATCTGGGGGTGGGGAAGCAGAGGGTGTGATGTAGTAGGAAGTGGGTAGAGACAGTTTAAACTCCATTCTAGTTTGTCAGAATTCTAGAACATAGTATTCGAAAGGTAGAGTAATTTAAAGAGTTATAAAGTCATTGAGTGAGGGCTTATGTTTTTTGACTAGGAAGAGTGAAATCTGGACATATATTTTTGGGGGGTCTAATTTTGAATTCTGTGGTTTGGGACATGGGATAGGCAGGGAGGGAGGCAAAATAACGGCAAAGATAATAGTTGCAGATTCAGAAGAAGCTGAGTTCCCTCCAAGTGCATAACTAACTACCTTTAGGATTATGATCTAGTACAACTAGAAGATTCATATATCATGTTTGACATATATATGGTATATATGTAAAAATTTGAAAGATCAGCACTGTTAAGACTTGCAGGACTTAAAACTTCGTTTCAAGACATTAATATGGATAATTATATTTATATATGTATAAATATTTACAAACAATATGTAAAATTTTAAAGGTATTTCCTTTTTAGTTTTTTAAGTCATAATTTCATGTAACCGCAACATATATGCTCATACTTCAGATGGCGCAATTGATTATTATATTAACTATTCTAATTAGTCTATCTTTTAACTTTTGACTTTTCTACAGTCCAGTAAAAGATAAATCTTCCCTTAGTCCTTTCATTTTCAATCCAAAGAGCAATACAGTTGATAGATTAGAAAATGTAGGGCAGTGTAGCCTATTTATATTTTATCCAGTTATTTTACTTTAGGAAGTAGAAGCCCACATACCGTGAGCTCTAAGTTAATCTGTTTCCTGCAGATTTTTTTTCAGGATCATTACTTTTAAATACTTTTGTGACTCTTTGAATTGTTATAATGATTTCAAAAGTTTTCAGAAGTGCTACTCATAAAGAATCATTAACTGATTTGTTTTTAGTGCTTTAATCTTTAAAATCTTTTGGTAAGATTTAGAGAGTTTACGGTTTTATACTCTCGAATTAGCTATTATTGTTTTTTAATACAAATTATTTTATAAATTTAGTAAAATTTAAAATTGACTTTTAAGCGAGCTTTACATCTAAATTATGTTTCCTTAAACTTTAACTGCCTTTAAGTTTAATATACTGTATTTGGTTTTGCTGTACCTCAGTTGTCTGACTAATAAATAAAACCAAGTACTGAAGCAATTTTGTATAAACCTAACTAATTAAACATATAGATGTGTTAAATCTTCATTTCTCTTAAATGTTCTGATACTGTTTATAAACGTAGTAAGATTCCAATTTAAAATCACAAGTCTAAATCAATTACTCAATTACCTATACTAAATTGGAGTAATATAGCCAAAATTCTCTTAAGCATTGTTATAAATAATTAGAATAAATATTCATAATTTATTTCTTAATCTAAAACTATTAATACCAGAGGTTTGATTTATCTCATTGTTATACCTAATTCTAAACCTCTACAGGCTAAAGACATTTTGTTAGGGAGACAATTAATTACCTTCTCATTTGGCTGAGGTTGTTTATTGACAGATTTCTTCAGCCAGATCTCTGAAGCTATAGATCCAGAATGCCAGACTGAACCCTTGTTTATTGTCACCTAGTCAGGGAGTCAAACTCCAAGCTTAAAAAAGGGGGAGGTGGTTTGGCATATAGTTCATATTCCTGAGTTTAAGTCCTATCTTTACTTATTATAATATATGGGAGCCCATCACTGAAGTTGTAGCTTTTCCTTCATTGCTTTGGCATTGCTTTTGCTATATAAATGTCTTTAAGTCCTGTTTTGAAGACAAGGCCTGGCCATTCCATTGATCCTTCACACTCTTAAGCCTCTTTGGACCTGATGGAATCCTGTACTCTTTTCACATACATCTTATATGGTAGGGATACAACATACAGATATTAAGTGAAATCCAATTGAATTCTGCATATTACTCATGACTTTGTCTGGTTTTGGTCAGAGGTCAATGCTATTCAAGTGAAATATGCAATTGGACCTTTATATTTATGGCTCCAGAATGAATTTTTCCCATCTTCTTTAGCACAATGACTCATTATAAAGTTAACTAAGAAGCAGAATCAAAATTTAATCTCTACCACCTCTACCTTTTTTTTTGCAATGAGGTTCTCATATCCTCTATTTCTCATATTCACACTAGCTTACTTTATTCTAACTTGGGCACATTTTATTATAAGATGTATAATGCATGTAATAAATAGTAAATTATTTCATTATGTTATTTCATTATATATTATATAAAGCCTCTTTGAACAGTGTCCCCACCCCCACCAAACTTCTTTAAACCGTTTTCCAGTCATCATAGGCAAAACATCGAAACCCCTCTGCTCTTTCAGTCCATTTAAAAATTGTTAGGGTCCAAAAATGACCTCTTTCATGGCTTAGCATAGAAGGAGATATTGTATTAAGAAAAATATTTGAAGTGAAATTTAACGCAATAAAGCGGAATCCACAAGTTTAGTTAAGAGTATCTAGAAATATGTTTATTTACTATTATGTTCTCTTCTAGTTAAACTTGTCTCTCAAGTAATAGATAATTTAAGATCAATTTTATTCTTTACTTTTATATTTTATTATTTTATTTTTGGCTTTTTGGTTTATTTGATCTTTTTCATTACCTCAGTATTTTTTTTCCTGTTTTCTAGGTGTACTTGTATTCAAATACATTATTCAGTGAAATAGGTTTTATAAAGAGTTGCATAAGAATCTACCATATTCTATTTATTTGGATAGGTCATTATAATACAAAGATAAAAAGAGCACCTACCCTTAAGGGACTTATATTTTGCTAGTCCCAAACATTGTTTATAACAAGGTTTTTATTAGAAAAAAATATGTAATAAATTCTAAGTAAATAATTTACAAATTAACTTTTGAAATGAAATATATTTATTAGTTGGAGACTATGCATGTTTTCATATTTTTAAATTCTCATTGTTCTACTGAAGATGAGATATTATAAAATAATGATTAGAATATATTCTCTATTTTTGCCATCAGAATCATAATGTTTTTGTTCAATAGGGATTCTTAACTTGCAGGCTGCAGGCTACCCAGCAATCCCTTCAAATTATAAGCAGAATTATGTTTATTTTCCTAGAGCATCTACAGCTTTTATTAGAGTCCTAAAAAGGCGTATTATTCCTAAATAGTTTGGTGGAATTTCTTGTTTTACATCTACGAAAAAATGAAATTGATGCTTGTGAACATGAAATGAATAAGAAGTTTCTATTAAATGAAAGCTGGGTGAATTTATATTATATTAGGATATTACTAATTTATATTAGGATATCTTAATTTATATTAGAATATTGTCATACTTATACAACTTCCATTAATGAAACTCCTAGAATATTATCTTGAACTTTTAATTAATATACGTTTTGTCTCTTACTCTGCTGAGCTGCTAATTAAATTAGACTTTTTATTTTAAAAATGGGTGTCAAAATTAATTCTGACAAATTATTATAAGGAAATTAAAGGAACGTAAGATACATAGAATTAGAAACTGAATTGTGAAAAGTTCTGAGTTCTTGTTAGGACTCAATTCTTTATGGTTTAAATTTAGAAGTCCAAAATTGGCAGTTTTTATTTTGGAGTATCATAAGTTGTGTTCTAGAAAGAGTATAGATTGCATTTGAGTTTGCTTAGTCTTCAAAGATATCTTCTTCTAAAAGTCCCAGATAGTGGGTGATGTCAGTGAAATTGGAGTAGTAAGGACTTTAAGCAATTCTCAACTCCATAAAAAGAATGAGAAAACTGTCAAAAATGTCAGAATCAACTTTTTCAGAGCTCTGGAAATTGACCAGAAGCTTCCAGCTATCCACAACGAATTTATTCAAGATAAATGGCTGATTCTTGGTAAGAACAGCGAACTTCATAGCATTGTATTAATAACTTGCCCCATTCCCATCCCCCTCTCTCCAGCTCCATGGTAATCTTGAAAATAAACAGTTCACAATCATGATGAAAACCAGCAGCCTGGCAGCCATCAGAGGAGGCAAAATGGGGATGGAATACCTTCAAAGCCTCATTCCAAGAATATTGTCTTTTTTTTACTTGTCTGGTAGTTCCCTGGAATATCCCTGTCTTAGTCTATTTGTGTTGCTATAAAGGAATACTTGAGGCTGGGTAATTTATAAAGAAAAGAAGTTTATTTGGCTCACAGTTTTACAAACTGTACAAGAAGCATGGCGCCAACATCTGCTTCTGGTGAGGGCCTCAGGCTGCTTCCACTTATGGTCAAAGGTGAAAAGGAGCTAGCATGTTAAGAGATCACATGGCACAGGAAGAAGCAACAGAGAGAGCAGGGAGGGCCAGGTTCTTTTTAACAGCTGGTTCTCATGGGGACTAACAGAGTGAGAACTCACTCATTATCACAAAGACAGCACCAAGCCATTCATGAGGGATATGCCCGCATGACCCAAACACCTCCTATTAGGCCACCACCTCCAACACTGGGGATCAAATTTTAACATGAGGTTTGGGGGAACAAACGTACAACCTATAGCAACCCCACCTGCAAGACAGTCTTTATTTAGCCTGACTCAGAGATCACCCACTGCCAAAAAAAAAAATCTTTCCTCGAGAGGCATTTGCTGAAAACTTTTAGAGGCAATTGTTTAACATCGTAGCTCCCTGAGGCAGTAGATAACAGCTGGGGTAAAAAACAAACAAACAAACAAAAAAAAACTTCAAACAAAAAAGCTGGGGAATGTGATGTCCATAAAGGCTTTGAAACAGCTATAACATATTCTTGGGTATACAGAAAACCATGCATGTGTGTAAGGCTGCGTACATGCTCAGGAAAGATCTGAGAAGGCCTTCTCACCTCTGGCTGACTTTAAGGCCGTGCAAATAGGAATTGAATGATAAGGCAAATACCTCAATTCCCTGACTGTTGAAAGTGTGCCCCATATAAACACAAAGCCCTTGAGCAAAGACTAAGCTAACTAAGCAGAGACATCAGTGCCCATACACAACAGTGAATACAGACTTCAGAATTTGTTCCTAAAAGGTTACTAAACAAAGAAAAAGAACAATAATAAACAACAACCATGACAACAAACCTTGTGGGAGAGAAGGTTCTGATTTTTAGAGTTATTATTATTACATTATTTATAACATATCATATACATATTTATAATGTTATAAATTATTTAAAACATAATATTTAAATATTATTTTAAATAACATTATTTAAAACATCCAATTTTTGCCAAAAAAATTGGAAGCATACAATGATACATGAAAATATGGCTCATACATGGGGGGAAGGGAGAAGCAATCAGTAGAATCCCTGAGCAAACCCAGATGTTGGACTTATTAGTCCATGGAGTTTAAATTAGCTATTTTTAATATGCTCAAAGAAATGAAGGAAGCGATGTGTAAAAAACTAAAGAAAAGTATGAGAATATCATACAAAATTAAAAAATATCAATAATGAGATATAAATTATAAAAAACAAAAGAGAGAGAGAACCAAATAAAAATTCTGGAATTGAAAAGTACAATAACCAAACTATATTGCTATCTTCAAGAGACATACTTTAGACTTAAAAACACATATAAGTTGAAAGTAGATGGATAGAAAAAGATATACCATGCAGACAATAATCAAAAGATATCTCAAGTGGCTATACTAATCATAAGATAAAATAGACTTTATAAAATAGAAATTGTTGCTAGAGATAAAAAAGGACATTTTATAATAAAAGGGTCAATCCATCAAGAAGACAGAGCAATTATAAATATATATGCATCTTACAACAAAGCCCCAAAATAGGCCAGACACAATGGCTCACACCTGTAATCCTGGCACTCTGGGAAGCTGAGGCAGGAGGATTGCTTGAGCTCAGGAGTTCAAGACCAGCCTGAATAAGAGTGAGACCCCATCTCTACTAAAAATAGAAAAAAATTAGCCGGGTGCAATGGCACACACCTTCAGTCCCAGCTACTGGGACGGCTGAAGCAGGAGGATTGCTTGAGCCCAAGAGTTTCAAGTTGCAGTGAACTATGATCACGCCACTGCACTTTACCCAGGGCAACAGAGCGAGACTCTCTCAAAAAAAAAAAAAAACCCAAAATACATGAAAACAGTAAAAGGCAAAATTGAAGGGAGAAATACACAATTTAACAATAGCTGGGAACACATTCAACAATAATTTCTGGAGACTTCAATACCTGACTTTCAATAATGGATTCAACGATTAGAGAGAAGATCAATGAAGAGAGGGAAGGAAGACTTGAACAACACTAAAAACTAACTAGACCTAACAGACATCTGTAGAATACTCCACCCAACAACAGGAGACTGCATGTTCTTCTCAAGTACACATAGAACATTATCTAGGATAGACTGTGTATTAGCACATTAAATATGTCTCCATCAACTTAAAAAGAATGAAATCATACAAAGTATCTCCTCTGACAACAATGGAATAAAATAAGAAATCAATAACAGAAGGAAATTTGGGAAATTCACAAAGATGTGAAAATTAAACACACTACTAAATAGCCAGTGGGTCAAAGAGGAAATTGCAAGGAAAATTAGGAAATGCTTTGAGATAAATAAAAACAAAAACACAACATACCAAAATTTATGAGATACAGCAAAAGCAGTGATTAAAAGGAAATTTATTATTATAGATGCCTATATTGAAAAAAATAAGAGCTCAAATCAGTAATTTAACCTTCTACTTTAAAAAATTAGAAAACTAAAAGCAGGGAGAAAGAAGGAAACAATAAAGATCAAAGGAGAAATGAATGAAATGGAGAATAGAAAAGCAATGGAAAAAATCAATGGAGCCAAAAGTTGTTTCTTTGAAAGGATTTTAAAAAATAAGTAATCTTTATGTATACTGACAAATAAAAAAAGAGACAATAAAATCAGGAATGAAGGAGGGGACCTTACTACTGACATTATAGTAAGAATAAGAATTATAAGAGAATACTATGTTAATAAATCAGATAACCTAGATGAAATGAACTAATTCCTAGAATGAGGCAAACTACCAAAACTGACTCAAGAAGAAATAGAAGATCTGAATAGACCTGTAACAAGAAAAAAGAATGACAAGTACTTGATAATTTCCCATAAAGAAAAACCCAGGCCCAGATAGCTTTATTAGTGAATTCTACTACACGTCTGTGGAATTAATACCATCACTTCACAAAATATTCTAAAAAAAGAGGAGGGAACAGTTCTCATCTTATTCTATAAGACCTGTAATACCCTGATACCAAAACTAGACAAAGACACCACAGGAAAGGACCAATATCCCTTATGAATATAACCACATATATTCTTAAAAAATTCTCAGGCTAGCAAATTTGAATGCAGCAATTTATACAATGTTGTATAGTTCCTCAGAAAGTTAAATCTATAGTTATATGACCCAGCCATTTTAATTCTTGGCATATACCCAAGAGAAATAAAACACACATCTGCAAAAAACCTTGTATATAAATGTTCATAGCAACCTTATTCATAACAGCCAAAAAGTAGAGCCCAAATGTCGATAAACTGATGAATTGATAAACAAAATATGGTGTATCTATACAATAGAATATTTTTCAGCCATAAAAAGGAATGACATAGTGATATAAGCTACAACATGGATGAAGCTTAAATACCATTATGCTGAGTAAAAGAAGCTAGTCAGCCACAAGATACCACATTTATTACATTCATATAAAATGTTCAGAACAGGCAAATCTATAGCGACAAAAGAAAGTATATTAGTGGTTGCCAAGGTATGGGAAAAGGTGGGATGGGGACTGTCTTGTAGTGGGTATGGGATTTGTTTTTAAAGTGATTCAGTGTTCCAAATTTGAACATAGTAATGGTTGCATGACTATGAATATACTAAAATCTGTTGAATTGTACTCTTTGTGGGCAAATTGTATGGTATGTTAATTATATGTCAATAAAGAATTTTTTAAAGGATTATGTACTATAAGTGGAATTTATACCAGAAATGCAAGCGTGGTTAAACATTTAAAAAAATCAATCAATGTAATACACCTTATTAATAGAAAAGTGGACAGTAGTCACATAATCATCTCAATGGACAAAGAAAAAGCATTTGACAAAACCCAACACCTTTTAATGATAAAAACTCTCAAAAAACTCTGGGTAGAAGGGACTTTTTTCAACCCTTTAAAAGTTACCTCAGAAAAACCAATGGCTAACCTCATATTTAATGTTATGAGACAATGCTTTCCATCTAAGATCAGGAATAAGACAAGGATGGCTGTTCTCGGCACTTTTATTCAACGTTGTACTAGAAATTAAGCCAGGGCAATAATGTAAGAACTATTAAAAGCATCTAGATTGGAAAGAAAAAAATTAAACTACCTCTACTTGCAGGTAACATGATCATGTACACAGAAAATCCTAAGAAATCCACAAAAAAACGATTAGATGTGATAAGTGTTTAGCATGGTTGCAGGCTACAAGATCAATATACAAAAATCAATTATGTTTCTATACATTAGCAATGAAAAATTTGAAAATGAAATTTAAAAATATAATTCCGCTTGCCATAGCATCAAAAAGAATAAAATACTCAGTAATATATTTAACAAAGGAAATACAAGACTTGTTTAACTGAAAACTATAAAATATTGTTGAGAAAAATTAAGGACGTCCTAAGTAAATAGTGAGACTTTCCATGTTCATTGATCAGAAGACTTACTAAGATGACAGTATTCGCCAAATTGATCTATAGATTCAATGCAATTTCTATCAAAAATCCCTATGGGCATTTTTGCAGAAATTGACAAGCCGATCATAAAATTTACATGAAAAAAACAAGGGACCCTGAATAACCATAAGAATCATGAAAAAATATTTTTTAAAAAATAAACTGGATGTTGACATGCCAAAGCATGAAGGTGGACCTCTACCTCACACCATGTACAAAAATTAACTCAAAGTGGATGAAAGATCCAAGTGTATGAGTTAAAGCTATGAAAAACATAGGCATAGATCTTCACAACCCATTAAGCAATCGTTTCTTCAATATGAAACCTAAAACACAGGCAACCAAAGAAAAAGTAGATAAGTTGGACTTCATCATAATTAAAGATTTCTGTGCTTCAAAGGACACTATTAGGAAAGTAAAAAGATTAGACATAGAATTGGGGGAAATATTTGAAAATCATTTATCTGATAAGATTCTAGTATTCCAAATGTGCAAAGAACTCTTAAAAGCCAGCAGTAAGTAAAAAGATAACCCGATTAAAAATGATAATGGATTTGAATAGACATTTCTTCTGAGAATATTTACTGATGGTCAATAAACACATCAAGATATGGACAGCATCACTGGTCTTTAGGAAAATGAAAATTCAAACCATGAGATACCACTTCACACCCACTAGGATGGCTGTACTCAAAAAGACAAACACTAACATTATTGGCAAGGATTTAGAGAATTTGGAATTCTCATACATTGCTGTTAGGAATGTAAAATGATGTAGCTGCTGTGGAAAAGTTTGCAGTTCCTCAAAAGTTAAACTTAGAGTATCCTATGCCCTAGCGGTTCTACTCCTAGGTATGTACCCAAAAGTATTAAAGACATTTGTTCATGCAAAAACTGGTACATGAATTTTCATAGCAGCATTATTTGTAGCAGCCAAATTGTTGAAACAAACCACATGTCCATAAACTGATGAATGTATAAACAAAATGGGATGTTACATATAATCAAATATCATTAAGCCTTAAAAAGGAATGAAGGGTATGCAAGGCTGGTTCAACATTTGAAAATCAATTAATGTAATCCTTCATATCAATAGGCTAAAGAAGTAAAATCACTTTGATTACATCAATAGATAGAGAAAAGGCATTTGACAAAATCGAATACTTGTTCATGATAAAAACTTTCAGCAAACTAGAAATAGAGGGAAACTTCCTAAACTTGATAAAGATCATCTACAAAAACCCTACATCATACTTAATTGTGAGAGACTAGATGTTTTCCCCCTAAAATTGGGAAGAAGGCAAGGATGTTCTCACTACTCTTATTCAACATCTTACTGGAAGTCCTAGATAACGCAGTAAGGCAGGATAAGGAAATATAAGCAATACAGATTGGAAAGGAAGAAATAAAACTGTCTTTGTTCTGAAATGACATGATTATATATGCAGAAAATTCCAAAGAATCAACAACAATAAACTCCTGGAACTAATAAGTGATTATAGCAAGGTTGTAGGTTATAAGGTCAATATACAAAAGTATATTACTTTCATATATACTAGCAATGAGAAACTGGAATTTGAAATTTAAAATACAACACCATTACATTAACACCAGAAAATGAAATACTTATGTATAAACTTGACAAAATATGTACAAGATCTATACAAAGGAAACTTCAAAATTTGATGAAAAATTAAAAAATCTAAACAGATATATCATGTTCATGGATAAGTCTTCCATGGATGAGTCTTCTGACTCTGTTAAGAGTCAGTTCTTACCAACTTGATTGATAGATTCAATGCAATCTCAATCGTAATCCCAGCACAGTTACTTTGTGGATATTGACGAACTGATTCTAAAGTTTATATTGAAAGGCATAAGATCCAGAATAGCTACCATATTATTGAAGAATAAAAACAAAGTTGAAGGACTGACACTACCTGATTTAAATACTTGCTTTAAAGCTATAGTAATCAAGACAGTGTGGTATTGGTGAAGGAATAAACAAATAGATCGATCGAATAGAGAGCCCAGAAGTAGATCCACACAAATATAGTCAACTGATCTTTGCCAGAGTAGTAAAGGCAATCCAATGGAGAAAAGATGGTCTTTTTAACAATTGGTGCTAGAACAACTGGTAATCCAGATTTTAAAAAATGAATCAAGACATAGACCTTATATCTTTCCAAAAAGTTTACTCATAATGCTTTTTCCTCTAAGAATGGGAATAAGGCAAAGTTGTCAACTCTCTCCATTCTTATTCAACATATTGCTGGAAGCCATCACAATGAGGCAGGAAAAGCAAATATAAAGCATATAGATTGGAAAGGAAGAAGTGAAACTGTTCCTATTTGCAGATGACATGACTGATATGCATTTATGTACATTTTTATCTATGTATAGATATCCCAAGGAATCTACAAAAAATCTCATAGACTAGATAATCATAACTTAAAACATATGTGCTTAAAAAACAGCCAAATTGTGGAACCAAACTAAACTGTATGTTCATCAAGGATATGAGATGTACTAACCCAATCAATTGTATTTCTTTATACTAGCCAGGAACATCTGCAAACCACAGTTAAAAACACAATACCATTTGCAATTGCCTAAAACACTTACAGGTATTAATCCCACAAAACATATGCAAACCTTCTTTTGTGAAAATATTAATATAAAACTGTAATGAAAGAAATAAAAAATCTAAACAAATGGAGAGATGTACTCTGTTCATGAACTGGAATACTCAACATACTAGAGATGTCATTTCTCCCCAGATTTATCTCTAGGTTTGACCCAGTTTCACTTAAAATCCCAGGAAGATTTTTTTGTGGATATAGAAAGCTTATCCTAAAATATTTCTGGAAAGGAAAAAGAACAAAAATAGCTAAAACAATTTTGGAAAGCCATAATAAAATGGGAGGAATCATTCTATCCCCATTTTAAGATTTATGTAGCTATAGGAATTAGTACAGTATGATACAGGCAGACAAATAGACACATAGATCAGTGGAACAGATCAGATTACTCTAAGTACTCCCACACAAGTACAGCCAACTGATTTTTGACACAGATTCGAACTCAATCCAATGAACAAAGGATTTTTTTTTTTCAACAAATGGTGGTAGAGCAAGTGGTCATCCATAGGCCAAAAGTGAACCTCAACCTAAACCTCACATCCTATAAAAAAATTAACTCAAAATGGATCACATATTTATATGTAAAACATAAAGCTATATAGCTTTTAAGAGAAAATATTCCAGAAAATCAGTGGGACCTGGAGCTAAGTGAAAAATTTTTAGACATGACACCAAATGCATACTTCATAGATGAAAAAAAATACTCAACAGTTAAAAAAAAAAGATCCAATTAGACAGTGAGTGCAAGACATAAATATTTTCCCAAAAAGCATTATACAAGTTCTAACCAAGCACATGAAAATATGTTCAACATCATCATTCATTAGGGAAATGCAAATTAAAACCACAGTGAAATATCACTGCACACTTAACAGCTACAATAAAAAATAATGACAATACCATATTCTGGGAAGAATATAGAGAAACTGTATCTTTTATACAACTGGTAGGAGTATAAAATAGTATAGTCATTCTGGAAAATAGTTTGGCAGTTTTTTAAAAATATTAAACATACACTTGCCATACAACCCAGCAATTGTACTCCAGGGATATGTACATCCCAGAGAAAGGAAAACTTATGTTCACACTAGGCCCTGTAATCAAGTTTTCATAATGGCTCTATTCACAACAGGTACAATTTGGAAAGTACTAAAATATCCTACAGTGGGTTAATGGTTCAATAAATTGTGGTACATTCATACCATGGAATACTACTCAGCAATAAAATAGAGAAACGCATTGATGCATGTAACTACTTGGATGGATCTCAAAAAATTGTGCTGTGTTTTAAACAAAAAAAAAAACCTAGCTCTAATTATCGTATATCATATGATTTCCTTTATATACATTTCAAAGTGATAAAATGATAGAAGTGGAGAACAGATTAATGATTGTCAGGAGTGGGGCACTGCAAAGTTTAGGTGAGGATCTCGAGGTGGGTGGGTGTGACTATGAAGGGGTAGTACATGTGGTTGTTATGGGAGATCTTTGTGGAACAGTTCTGTACCTCTATTTTGGTGGTAACTGTGAATTTACACATGGTGATAAAATTGAATAGTCTCCACACACACACATGAGTGCATGTAAAACTGGTGAAATTGGAATAATGTCTGTTGTACCAATGTCAATTTTCTGGTTTCCGTATTGTACTACAGTATACCAGATGCTACTATGGGGGGAATTTGGGTTAAGGGTACACAAAACCTCTCTATTTTTGCAACTTTCTGTTAATGTTTATTTTTAAATTAAATATTTATTTCAAAATCTAAAAATGTTTTAAAGTTTCCTCTTGATCTGTACACTCTTCCTCAAAAGAGATATAATTATCCCACAAATATTTAGGAGTATAAATAAAAACATTTTAAAGGTTTTGATTTCCAAACAATCCAAATTGTCCTGTATAGGCAAACCCTGATTGATGTAACTGATAGCATCATCAAAAATTATCCCTTGTTTTCCTCAGGAAACATGAATATTTAATAAATTTAATTTACATAGGGAATTTATGTTCATTTGTGGAGTAATTACTGGTTTAGCTAACAAATGTATATATTCTCCTGTTGCATGCAGAGATCATTTGCCAAAACCTTTTATTTGCAGTTGCATTTTCTTAGTTTCATTATATGCTCCACTATGGCTTGTAATTGACATGGTTAAAATAATCCACCAAACTTTAAGATATTAAGCCTTATACTTTCATGTAAATTTGTTGTATAAAATACCATAGAATATGATTTCCAGTTTGATCATGTACTTTAAAATTGTTCCCAGATTTAATATATCAAATTATAATTCATAAATTCAATATTTAAATGAAAAGACCCATTCTTTCAAACATTAATGAATTATCCTCATTCATTGTGTGAAATAATGAATATGTCTTATAAATGTGAAGTATTTTATTTTTGAGTTATCAGATAATCATTTTTGAACATTGGTGTTATTAATCAGATTTTTTTTTTTGGTCCAGAACAAATGGAATTATTTGGGAGTAGCAGAGGATTGCAATCTAGAATATGTATGTGATGACAGATCATAAGCATATCCAGGGAGGTCAGGGCAAATGGGAAAATTTTAAAGACATATAGAAGAAGTCTACGTATGCTGCTTTAAAACAAAGTTTGTAGGCCACAGAAACTCATTGCAGGACTTGTCATTTGTTCATTGGTAGAGTCAGCCCTTGCTAGGTAAGTGTCATTTTACAAGTGGCTTATCTGAAAAACTGGAACCTTGAGGAAATTTTCTGATAAGTCTTGTTACTGATCTGTTCACAGGAATATATTGCAGGAAGTCCTGAAACAGGCATGTGTGCATGAGGGCTCTTTCTTCATGGGCTCCCCTGATTCCATTTTCCTTGTTTGAATAAGTGACTCCATTTTGATACTAACAGCATTCACATCTCTAAAAACTCCACTATCATGACCCCATCACTCCAAATTTTCCTTACTATGTTGTCTAAACATCATAGAGCCAATTGTAGTGTATATACATATGTGTGTATATATGTGTATGTGCATATATATGTATTAACTATTTTTTATTTCAAAATATTAAGGAGGTACAGATGTTTTTGATACATGGTTTGAGTCAGGGCTATAAGTGTGGCTATCACCTGAATAGTGCCCATTGTACCCATTAGGTGGTTTTTTGCCCTTCCCCTCCTCCCCTCTCCTGCCTGCTTGATTTCCAGTGCCTTTTACTTTCTTCTGTGTACTTGTGTGCCCATCAATTAGTTCCAGTTTATTAGAGAATACATGTGGTGTTTCATTTTCCATTCTTGAGATATTTCACTTGAGATAATGCTCTCCACTTCCTTCCAAATTGTTGAAAAAGACATTAATTCATCCTTTTTTATGGCTGAGTCGCATTCTATGGTATACATATACCACATTTTATTAATCCACTCATGAATTCATGGGCACTTGGGTTGATTCCAGATCTTTGCAATTGTGAATTGTGCTGCAGTAAACATTCGAGTCCAAGTGTCTTTTGACTTCTTTTCCTCTGGGTAGATACCCAGTAGTGGGATTGCTGGATTGAATGGTAGGTGTGCTTTTCGTTCTTTGAGAAATCTCCATACTGTTTTCCATAGAGGTTGTACTAATCTGCAGTCCCACCAACAGTGTATAAGCGTTCCTTTCTCTCCACATCTACCCCAGAATCTGTTGTTTTTGGACTTTTTAATAAAAGCCGTTCTAACAGGAGTAAGGTGATATCTCGTGGTTTTAATTTGCATTTCTCTGATGATTAGTGATGTTGAACATTTTTTCATGGTTTTTGGCCATTTGTCTATCTTTCTGAAAAACTTCTGTTCATGCTGTTCATGCCTTTTGCCTACTTTTTAATGATATTAATTTTTTCTTGCTGATTTGTTTGTGTTCTTTCTAGATTCTGGTTATTAGCCATTTATTAGAAGTGTATGTTGTGAATATTTTCTTTCATTCTGTAGGCAGTTTGCTCTTTTGATTATTTCCTTAGCTGTGCAAAAGCTTTTTAATTTAATGAAGTTACATTTATTTGTTGTTGCTGTAATTGCTATTGAGGTCTTAGTCATAAATTCTTTGCCTAGACTGATGTCTAGAAGAGTTTTTTCTACATTTTCTTCTAAAATTCTTATGGTTTAATGCCTTACATTTAAGTCTTTTATCCATCTTGAATAATTTTTGTGAGTAGCGAGAGATAGAGGTCCTGTTTCATTCTTCTGCATGAGGCTATCCAATTTTCCCAGCTTCATTTATTGAATAAGTCATCTTTTCCCCAGTGTGCCTTGTTGTCTGCTTTGTCAAACATCAGTTGGTTGTAGGTAGATGGTTTTATATCTGGGTTCTCTGTTCTGTTTCATTAGGTCTATGTCTCTATTTTTGTACCAATATAATGCTGTTTTGGTTACTATAGCCTTGTAGTATAGTTTGAAGTCTGGTAATGTGATGCCTCCAGCTTTGTTCTTTTTGCTTGGGATTGCTTTGACTATTCAGGCTCTTTTCTACTTCCAAACAAAGCGTAGAATTATTTTTTCTATATCTGTGAAATATGCCATTAGTATTTTGATGGAAATTGCATTGAATATGTAAATCAGTTTGGATAGTATATACATTTTAACAATGTTCATTCTATTGATCCATGAGCATGATATGTTTCTCCATTTGTTTGTGTCATCCACAAGTTCCTTCCTCACTGTTTCATAATTCTCCTTGTAAAGATCTTTCACATCCTTGGTTAAGTATATTCCTAGGTATTTTATTTTCTTTGTAGCTATTGTGAATGGTATTATGTCTTTGATGTGACTCTCATCTTGAATGTTTTGGTATGTAGAAATGTTATTGATTTGTGTACATTTATTTTATATCCTCAGACTTTGTTGAATTTATTTATCAATTCCAGGAGACTCTTAGTGGAGTCTTTGTAGTTTTGTAGATACAATATCAATATCGTCAGCCAAAAGCGATAGTTTGACCTCCTTTTTCCCGATTTGGATACTCTTTTTTTTTCTCTTGTCTGATTGCTCTGGCTAAGACTTCCAGTACTATGTTGAATATTAATAGAAGTGGTGACAGTGGGCACCCTTGTCTTGTTCCAGTTCTTAGTGGGAATGCTTTCAACTTTTCCCCATTCAGTATGATGCTGGCTGTGGATCTGTCATATATGGCTTTTATAATTTTGAGATATATTCCTTCTATGCCTAGTTTGTTGAGGGTTTTCATCATGAACGGGTGCTCAATTTTGTCAAATGCTTTTTCTGCATCTATTGACATGATCATGCAACCTCTTTATTTGTATGGTCTTTGTTTTTACTTTTTATGTGGTGAATCACATTTACTGATTTACATATGTTGAACCATCCTTGCATCCCTGGGATGAAGCCCACTTGGTTCTGGTGGATTATTTGTTTAATGTGCTGTTGAATTCGGTTTGCTAGTATTTTATTGAGGAATTTTGCATCTAAATTCATAAGGGATATTGGTCTGTAGTTTTCTTTTTGTTGTGTCCTCATCTGGCTTTGGTATCAAGGTGATACTGGCTTTGTAGAATAAGTGGTGGAGGATTCCATCCTTCTCAATATTATGGAATAATTTCTGCATTATGGATACCAGTTCTTCTTTGTAGGTCTGGTAGAATTCAGCTGTGAATCCATCTGGCCTGGGGCTTTTATTTGTTGGAAGTCTTTTTATTACTGTTTCAGTCTCACTGCTCAGTATTGGTCTGTTCAGGAGTTCTGCTTCTTCCTGACTGAGTCTTAGAAGATTGTGTATTTCCAGTAATTTGTCCATTTCTTCTACGTTTTTTAGTTTATGTGCATGGAGATTTTTGTAGTATTCACGGATGATGGTTTTTATTTTTGTGCTATCAGTTGTGATATCTCCTTTTTCATTTCTTATTGAGCTTATTTGGGTCCTTTATCTTCTGTTCCTGGTTAATCTAGCAAGAGGTCTATCAATCTTGTTTATCTTTTTAAAGAACCAACTTTTTGTTTCACTGACCTTTTGTATTATTTTTTTGTTTTCCATTTCATTTAGTTCTGCTCTGAGCTTTGTTATTTGTTTTGTTCTGCTGCCTTTGGGTTTGGTTTGCTCATCCTTTTCAGATTCCTTGAGATGTGATATTAGGTTATTAATTTCTTTCTGACCTTTGGATTTGTGCATTTAAGAATATGAATTTTCCCCTTAGATATGCTTTTGCTGCGTCCCAAAGATTTTGATAGTATATGACTGCTTTGTTGTTCAGTTCAAGGAATCTTTTGAGTTCCATCTTAATTTCATCATTGACCAAAAAATCATTCAGTAGCAGGGTGTTTGGTTTCCATGACTTTGTATAGAATTGAGTGTTACACTTAGAATTTATTTCTAGTTTTAATCCACTAGGGTCTGAGAAGATACATGGTATGACTTCAATTTTTTAAAATTTGTTGAGATGTCTTTTGAGGCCTAAGATGTAATCAGTCCTAGAGAATGTCCTATGTGCTGATGAGAAGAATGTATATTCAGTAGTTTTTGGGTAAAATGTTCTGTAAATATGTTAGGTCCATTTGTTCTAGGATCCCATTTAAGTCCAGTGTTTATTTGTTTTCTGTTTTGATTATCTGTCCAGCTCTGATAGCAGGATATTGAAGTCCACGGCAGTTACGATACTATTATTTATTTCCTTGCTTAGCTCTAGTGTAATCTGTTTTATGTATGTGAGAGCTCCTGTGTTAGGTGCATATATATTTAGGATTGTTATGTTATGGCTTCTTGTTGAATTTCTCCCTTTACCATTATATAATGACCCTCTTTCTCTTTCTTTATCATTGTTGATTTAAAATCAATTTTGTCTGACATGAGAATGGACACACCTGCTCTCTTTTGTTTTCCATTTGCATGGAATATTTGTTTCCATCCCTTCTCTTTGAGCCTATTTGCATCCCTATGGTTTAGATGTGTCTCCTGGAGGCAGCAGATACTTGAGTTGTGTTTTTTCATCCATTCAGCCAGCCTATGTCTTTTGAGTAGTGCATTCAAGCCATTAATGTTAAAAAATAGAATTGATGTATGTGATACTGTTCAGTTCATCATACTTGGTTGCTTAGTTCTTCTTCTTCTTGTTGTGCTATTGTTTATAGTAGTTGTGAGCTTTGGCTTTTTGGGGGGATTTTACACTGGTCGGTATCTATTGTGCCAATTCATGTATAATGGTAGTTCTGAGTATATCCTGCAGGTCAGGTTTGGTCATGACAAATTCCCTCAATGTCTGTTTGTCTGGAAAAGGTTTAATTTCTCCATCAATTGTGAAACTTAGTTTTGCAGGCTACAAAATTCTAGGTTGGCAATTGTTCTGTTTAAGAAGATTGAAGATGGGAGCCTGCTCCCTTCTGGCTTGTAAGGTTTCCCTTGAGAAGTCTGCTATTAACCTGATGGGTTTTCCCTTGTTGGTCAGTTGTTGCTTATGTCTAGCTGATTGTAGAATTTTCTCTTTCATTTTGACTTTGGCCAGGCTGATTACCGTGTGTCTTGGAGGTGTCCTATTTGCTATGAATCGTCCCAGGGTTCAACGACCATCTTGTATCTGGATGTCTGGATCTCTGGAAGTTTTCCTCAGTAATTCCCTTGAATAGATTTTGCATGCTTTTAGCTCTTTTTTCTTCTATCTCAGGGATACCTATTATTCATATGTTAGTTCGTTTCACATAGTTCCATATCTAAGTGATTGCTCTGCCTTTTTTGTTCTCTCCTCTTTAAATGACTGGGTTAGCTCAAGAGTCTTGTCTTCAAGTTCTGAAATTCTTTCTTCTGCTTGGTTTAATCTGTTGCTGAAACTTTCTGCTGTGTTTTGAAATTCTCTAAATGCCTCCTTTCTTTAAATTCTATTATGTCCTTCCTTATGTTGTCTAGTTCTTCAATGACTCTTTCATTAATTTCCTGAAATATTATTTTGGCTCCTTTTTGTTGATTTTCAACTTTCTCTTCAATTCCGTTCATCTTATTTGCCATCCATATTCTGAATTCTGTTTCTGTCATTTTGACAATTTTCTTGTAGTTGGAGTTCACTGCTGTAGCTCCGTTGTGATCCCTTGGGGTGTCAATCTGTTTTGATTTTTCATGTTTCCTGGATTATTTGGCTGCTTTCTTCTCACCTGACACCTCCTTTCTCAACTCAGGGCTAATAGGTTTGCAGGGCACCTATTCCTTGCTGGGAATTCTCCTGCTTGATTGGAAGAAGGGGAGGCCCCTAGATAGAGCTTTTATTCCCGCTTCTCTGGAATGTTGAAGTGGCAGAGGAGGGGCATGTGCACTAGAAGCCTGTTATGCAGCTGTTCTGATTTGTTCTGCTTGCCTGTGATTGCCTCTGCTCTAGCCTGTGCTGAATGCTGTTTGTTGTTGGGTTGTTCACCAGATAGTTGTACGATGTTCAAGTTGGGAGCTGGCGAGACCCTCTTCACTGAGGCTGGTATTGCAGGGATCATTCTACCCAGGGTCTCCCTACTGGGAGGATGATAGTAACAGCTGAGTGAGGCTATCTAAGCAGTTGTAGTGGGTTCCCAGGCTATGGGCATTCACTCAAACCAGGTCACCATGTACTGGTGGCTCGAGGCTGACGGGAGGGGGAGTTCCCTAGTGGGGCTTTGGATTTTGGAACAGTTCCTCTGGCCCTGCGATGGTGGTAGAGTCTCTGGAGTGAGGTCTTAGGGCCCGGGTTCAGCACTGGAGTCTTGGGGATGGTGTGTCAGGGCTGGCGGGAGGCAGAAGCAGAGCCTCAGGCTCCAGCATGAGAGCCTCAGCACTGGGACTGGGGAGGATCCCAAAGAAGGGCTTCTGAGCAGGGCCCCTGAGCCAGAAGCAGGGATGTGTGGGTGGCGGGGCTGATCCAACCTGGAGGGTGGGGTCAAGGCTGAGCAAGCTAGAGGAGGAAGTGGGGGCTTGGAGAGCGGAGTCCAGGCGAACAAGTGGCAGGCTGTTCTGCAGGCTTGGGGATCGCCCAGGTGCCAAGTCACATGGGCAGAGGTTGGTTCCAGCGGCCAGGGACCACAGAGTTCTCCTGGTCCACCCCAGGGCCCTATGAACCAGTCACCCAAAGCCTCTCAGTTTGGAGCCTGCTGTGCCCCAGTCAGTTCCTGTGCTAAGACCCCATTGCCCTGTAGGGGAGAAGCGTTTGGCTCCTAGTCACAGTGTATGGCTCAGGGAAGCCTCCAGTTAGTCCACTCCCTCCCCAGCCTGGTGCTGACCTTAAGCCATGCACCTGAGAGCTCAGGATGGCTTTAGCTGCTGCCAGATCCCCATCACACCTGTTGTCTGGTGCAGTGACTCTGCACGGACTCCAGGCAGGTCCCTGTTATGATCAGGTAGAGGTCTGTGGCCACGGAGGGAGCCGTTCGCACAGTGGTAGCAGGGTGAGCTCAGCGCCCCAGTGCTCTATCCGCCTATTCTTCCCTGTTGTTCTTTGATCTTGTTATACATATCAGCCCATCACCTTTTTTTTTTTTCTGCACTGAGTGTCCCGCATTTCTTTTCAGTGATTTCATAACATTGCTTCAGAGAAGAGCAATCTGTACGTAGGCAGCTGACTGCATTTTTCACTTATTTCCCTGGAGGCAGCGTGCTGGCAGGCTGCTTCTAGTCCACCACTTTTTGCCTTATTAAACATATTCTTAAGGATGATGAAATCTTCAAACTTGGCCAGTATTTATAAAAACATATTCATTAATAGTGGTTCTATTAGGAAAACAGTAAGTGTTTTGTATTTCATGGAATAGTTTGAGCAAAACTGCTGGAGACCAGCTGCTAGCTAGTGTAATAATTTTCAACAAAACACCACCTTTTCACAGTTCCTGATTGTAGTAGTTAGTCATTTAATTATTGATGTTCACTGGCTAGTAGATTGCTAAAGGGAATTTTCCCATTAGATTTTTTGTTTTTCTATATTTTTTAAGCATGTATTCTTTATATAGAAAATCATATATTTCTGTAGACCTTAGATGATAAATTACAAGTACTGTTTTAGCAAACTGCCTTGATGATACATCTTTGAGTATTTTTCCTAATGGCTGTGTGTGTGTATGTCTGTGTGTCTGTGTCTGTGTGTGTCTGTGTCTGTATTGTAACTTTTCAGGTTAAAGAGTCCATTTCAGAAGGATTATTGCAAGGAAAAGAAAGGGACTATTGCAATAAGGAGTAGGTCTATTTTAATAGAAAACTCTGACCATAAAATTTATGAACATCTGAAGGTTAGGCAAAAAAAAAAGTTTTTCTTTTATGGGAGGAATAAACAAGGCTAGAAAGAACCTGTTGTAAGGAAGTGGGAAGACCTGGGAGGAGAGAAATTTAACCAACATTTGGTTACAAGCAGCTTCAGACTGGTAACTTCAGACTGGGTACAAGTGCTCCTAAGTGTTCACAAAGACTTCTATACGATATTAGGCATGGATAGTTTTAAGGGAACCAGTTTCCAAATTCTTAACTTTCATATATATTCTTTCTAAAGTTGATATGCTTAAGAAAATGTCTGTAATGGACATACAGGTTCTCCTTTTTCATATGCCCTTTCACAGTTTCTTCTTCTCTCACTTTACAATGGGCCTTCCTCTTAGCCATCCAGAATCTTATTGTGATATGTTGCAAGATGTGTTGCAATACGTATAAAAACCTCCAGGATGCCAGACAAGGAGATGGTTTAAAAATTGGCATGAGTGTTGAGAAAATAAATAACTCTCAAAGACCAGGTAGCACATACTTTTCCAAATCAGATTGATTCTTACTTTGTTTTCAACAAAATTAATAGAGGACCTTATCAACTTTGTAAGCTGATGGATCATTAAGAGTCATTTTTTTTTTTTTTTTTTGAGACAGAGTCTCACTCTGTTGCCCGGGCTGGAGTGAGTGCCGTGGCATCAGCCTAGCTCACAGCAACCTCAAACTCCTGGGCTCAAGCAATCCTTCTGCCTCAGCCTCCCGAGTACCTGGGACTACAGGCATGTGCCACCATGCCTGGCTAATTTTTTACATATATTTTTAGTTGGCCAATTAATTTCTTTCTATTTATAGTAGAGACGAGGTCTCACTCTTGCTCAGGCTGGTTTCGAACTCCTGACCTTGAGCGATCCGCCCGCCTCGGCCTCCCAGAGTGCTAGGATTACAGACGTGAGCCACCACGCCCGGCC
>CAUYRT010070515.1:0-81495 GCA_963574885.1 Lepilemur ruficaudatus | reverse complement strand
GAAGAATTTTTTTTTTTTTTTTTGAGACAGAGTCTCACTCTGTTGCATGGGCTAGAGTGCGGTGATATCAGCCTGACTCAGAGCAACCTCAAACTCCTGGGCTCAAGCGATCCTCCTGCCTCAGCCTCTCGAGTAGCTGGGACTACAGGCATGCACCACCATGCCCGGCTAATTTTTTCTATATATTTTTAGTTGTCCAATTAATTTCTTTCTATTTTTAGTAGAGATGGGGTCTTGCTCTTGCTCAGGCTGGTTTCGAACTCCTGACCTTGAGCAATCCTCCTGCCTCGGCCTCCCAGAGAGCTAGGATTACAGGCGTGAGCCACCGCGCCCGGCCTCAACAAAAGAATTTTGAAAGGCCTAAAGCAGGGCTTCTCAAGTGGGTGCAGTCTTGCCACATGGGGCACATTTGGCAATTTTGATTATCAAATCTTGTTGGGGCAGATACTATTGGCAGCTGGGGTAGAGGCCAGAGATGCTGCTAAACACCCTTAATAATCCTAGCACTCCCAAGGTGGCAGGATTGCTTGAGGTCAGGAGTTCAAGACCAGCCTGAGAAAGTTCTGGAGAGGGAGGGTGGTGATGGCTGCACAACAGGTGAATGTGCTTGATGCTGCTGAGCTGTGCACTTAAAAAGGGTTTTGATGCCTGGCGCGGTGGCTCACGCCGGTAAATCCCAGCACTTTGGGAGGCCGAGGTGGGAGAATCACTGGAGGCTAGGAGTTCAAAACCAGCCTGGGCAACATAGTGAGACCCCGTCTCTATAGAAAAGAAGGGAGGGGTTACGGTGGTCCATTTTACGTTGCGTGTATTTCACCCTGGTGAAACACTAACAGTGGCAGGGACCGTGGTCTGTGTCCTTTTTCAGTGGCTAATGCAATCTGTCATCTTCCTTAACGCCCCTGCAGGACAAAGTGTTTTGGACGGACATCATCAATGAAGCCATTTTCAGTGCCAACCGCCTCACGGGCTCGGACATTAATTTGGTAGCTGAAAACCTGCTGTCCCCGGAGGACATGGTCCTATTCCACAACCTCACGCAGCCAAGAGGTAAGGAAGGGTTGGCCATGCACCCCACTCCCCGCCCTGAGACTTCCTCATGGGAACTCTGGAATTTTCCAGAATGTTCTGGGCTGTCTCATTCTCACCCTGACTCCTCGCTCGTTCCGCCCCAGGGGTCAACTGGTGTGAGACATCCACACTCCGCAACGGTGGCTGCCAGTACCTGTGTCTCCCGGCCCCGCAGATCAACCCGCGCTCGCCCAAGTTCACCTGCGCCTGCCCCGACGGCATGCTGCTAGCCAAGGACATGAGGAGCTGCCGCACAGGTTCAGGCTCAGACCTTGCTTCTGCCCCTGCCAAGCCTCTCTTTGCTCACCTGTGAAATGGGTCCCTCGGGGTCATGAGGACTTTTGCCTTGCTCGAATGCTGGGCACAGCAGCACAGTGCTGGACGTTTAGACCCAGGGTCCTGTCCCCCTGAGGAGGTGGTCTCACTCCTGACAGGGACAGAGACAGAGGAAATAGACCCCATTCTTGAGGATTCTTCTTAACCTCTGAGGAAGTCTCAAATTGAGGCCAACAGGTCTGGAACATCTTTTTCTTTTCTTTTCTTTCTTTTTTTTTTTTTTTTGAGACAGGGTCTTGCTCTGTCACTCAGGCTGCAGTGCAGTGGTGCGATCACAGCTCACTGCAGCCTCCAACTCCTGGGCTCAAGGGATCCTCCTGCCTGAGCTTCCTGAGTGGCTAGGACTATAGGCGCATACCACCACACCTGGCTAATTTTTGCATTTTTTGTAGAGAGGGGTCTTGCTATGTTGTCTAGGCTGGGCTTGAACTCCCATCCTCAAGCAGCTCTCCTGCCTGAGCCTCCAAAGTGCCGGAATGGCAGGCTCAAGCCACCACGCCCAGCCAAGAGTACCTTCTTAACACTTGCAAATCTGTCTTCTGAACAGCAAATAAGAACATGATCGTAGCATGGATATCCGTGGACATTCATTTTCAGTTATTTCTTGGCAGCTGACAGACAGGCCTTGCTTCTGACTTGTCTTTGGGGGTACTCAGGAAACGTTCGTTTGTTCTTTCAGAGGCTCAGTCCATCCCAACCACCCAGGGGACCTCGAGGGTCAGCTCTCCAGCCGTGGGGCCAAAGCACACGGCCACCCCACCTGCTCCTGGCACCTCCCGGACACCTGTGGCCGTTTCTGGGCTCACCACGGCAGAGACGGTGACGATGTCATTCCAAGGTAAAGCCTGGGCCCCTTCAGAGGCTACGAGATGGAGCTTGGGTGGAGTTCTGGCCCCCCTGCCAACTGCGTCTCCCTCGGGCTGTATGTTTCTGAATCCCGTTTACCTCCCTATAAAATGGGCCTAGTAATAGTGTCCCACCTCCTGGGGACCAAGCGCACTAAATCCTTTTTTTTTTTTTTTTTTTTTGAGACAGAGTCTCACTCTGTTGCCCGGACAGAGTGCCGTGGCGTCAGCCTAGCTGACAGCAACCTCAAACTCCTGGCTCCTGGCTCAGGTGATCCTCCTGCCTCAGCCTCCCGAGTAGCTAGGACTACAGGCATGTGCCACCATGCCTGGATAATATATCCATGCCTGGATATATTTTTAATTGGCCAATTAACTTTCTTTCTATTTTTAGTAGAGACGGGGTCTCACTCTTGCTCAGGCTGGTTTCGAAGTCCTGACGTTGAGCAATCCACCCTCCTCGGCCTCCCAGAGTGCTAGGATTACAGGCGTGAGCCACTGTGCCGGCCTAGGGCTCTAAATCCTGCAAAGGGCTTGAACCCTTGAGGCCGTTGGTCCTCAGTGTCTGCCAGACACAGGGACCTATGTGCCTGAAATTTTATCAAAGCCCATCCTCTGCCTGATTTTTAGGACTAGCATGAGGTGAAGGAGGCGTTATTTAACGATTTTTTAAATTTTATTTTTTAGAGACAGGGTCTCACTCTGTCACCCAGGCTGGAGTACAGTGGCACCATCATAGCTCCCTGTAGCCTCGAACTCCTGGCCTCAAGCCATCCTCCCGCCTCAGCCTCCCAATGTGCTGGGATTACAGGCACGAGCCACTGCACCCGGCCTCCAGGAAAATTCTAATGCAATATTTTTATTAAAAAAATCATATCTGCCAGGCACTGTGGCTGGCACCTGTAGTCCCAGCTACTCAGGAAGTGGAGTCAGGAAGATCACTTGAGCCCAAGAGTATGAAGTTACAGTGAGCGATGATGGCGCCACTGTACATGAGCCCCGGTGACAGACCACGCCCCTGACTCTTAAAAATAAAATAAAATCATCAGGCTACTGCCCAGGAACTGGCCCAGCTAGTTTTGCAAAGGAAGTTTTACCAGAGCCAGGGTTCTGAAGAGGCTGGATCGTACAAGTGTAGGATCAGATACTATCTTTCTTGGAAAATTTTGACATTTTGCTCACCGTGGGATTTTTGCATTCACTTTGATTTTTAAAGATGGTGCCTTAAAATATTGCTGGAGTCTTGAGATCAGTTCCTCGGTTTGTCCACCAGAGGGCACCAAACTCAGGTTTCGCTGCCGGGAAATGAAGCCCTCCTGGACCTTTCTAGCAAGGGGAAAAAAAAAAACCACATCAGCAAATTTCAGACAATTTTTTTTTTCCCCAGGGTAGCTGAAGTTTTTGTTCGGCCCTGAGCGAGATAAAACAGGAATTGATGTAGGTGAGGGCGGCAAGAAAATATGGGTGAGGGGTTTCCTGCTGGGAAAACCACGTCCCAGATGGGCCGTCCAGGGGCTTCGCAAGTTTGGCAAACGAGCCCTTTGAAGAGGGCGAGGTTCCTAAGGGTCCCTCTGTTGTCCTGAGTTATTTTTATTTTAAAGTTTCTTAAATATGCACACACGTGACACTGGGTCTACACGCCTTATGTGCACGTACAACAGCCGGTCAAATGTAAACGGGTGGATTTGGACGTCACGAAGGATCGTGTACCAGCCCACACGCAGGGACATGTGATCCCAACATGGCTCATTCCGTCTGCCACCCTTCGGCTTTGGTGCCATCCCATCCAGCACTGAGATTGCTGAGCGTCGTGGGGCTAGAAGGTGGCTCCCTGGCCACATTGGAATGTGCTTATTTTGATAAAATGAACAGCCGGGTTGAGACAGTCCACCGCGGCCTTATCAGCCGTGGAGAGCGGATGTGTCATCTGAGGGCCTCTTTTTTTTTTTTTAAGAGACAAGGTCTCATTCTGTCACCCAGGCTGGAGTGCAGTGACTCAATCATAGCTCACTGCAGCCTCAAACTCCTGGGCTCAAGGGATCCTGCTGCCTCAGCCTCCTGAGTAGCTGGGACTATAGGCATGCACCACCATGCCTGGCTAATTTTTAAAATTTTCTGTAGCGATGGGGTCTTGCTACTGCCTAGGCTGGCCTCAAACTCCTGGGCTCAAGTGATTTTCCCATCTTGGCCTCCCAAGATGCCGGGGGTTCAGGTGTGAGCCGCCGCACCCGGCTTCAAGAGCCTCCTCGAATCCCAGTTGATCCCACAACCCCAGTGACTCCTGGATAAGCCACAGTGGCCTCTCTGGGACCTGGGAGGTTGCCCAGGGACCCCTGCCCTCTCCAGGACACGGAGGCGTGCCGGGCGTCCCTGCGCGTGACTGCCGTCTTCCACCTGCTGTGCTTTCTGTGGGCCTCACTTCTCCCCTTCCCCCCGCAGCCCAGGGTGACGCCGCTGGCAGAGGGAACGAGGAGAAGCCCGGAGGCGTGGGGGCCCTGTCCATCATCCTCCCCGTCGGTAAGCGAGGCCGGTGCCCCAGCCTCCCACACACGCCCTCGAGCCCCGCCAGCGGGGCTGTTCCCCTGTTCTCCCAGAAGGGGGGCCCACCGAGTGTCCTCGTGCCCTGGGGGCTGGCGGGGACACAGTCAGACAGCAGAGGTGTCGGGTGAGGGACCCAGAGCCGGGATGGTGCTCCAGGGAGAGCTCTGGCCAGACCGGAGGGATTTGCGGGCACCCGTGACCCATCGGTTCTCTTGCAGGGGGCCGGTCGGAGAGCTCCACTCTCCTTCCCCGCCCCTGCCCACTGTGGCTCGGGGAGCATCCCGTCCCTTTTCCTGTCCCTCGAGGCGTCCTTTGGAGGTGTCCCCTGAAGACCTGCCGTTAAAACTCGGCCGTGGGACTCTCATCTCCCTCAGGTCTTCAGGGTGACAGCCACCTGGGGTCTTTCTAGTGGAGCCGAGTCTCTGGGCACCAGCCGGAATCTGTTACAAGCCCCTGTGAGCCGGCTGGTGCCTGCCCCTCAGAGCAACCGGGAAGGGGCTGGCGCTGCCTTGCTCAGGGTGCCAGGGGCTGGGCACCGCCCAGTGGAGACTCACGTGTTTTTTTTTTTTTTTTTTTTGAGACAGAGTCTCATTCTCTGGCCCCAGGTAGAGTGTAGTGTTGCCATCATAGCTCACTGCAGCCTCCAACTCCTGGGCTCAAGCGATCCTCCTGCCTCAGCCTCCCAAGTAGCTAGGACTACAGGCAGGCACCACAACACCTGGTTAATTTTTTAATTTTTCTGTAGAGAAGAGGTCCCGCTCTTGCTCAAGCGATCCTCCTGCCTCTCGGCCTCCCAGACTACTGGGATTATAGGCATGAGCCGCCGCGCCCGGCCAAGGCTCACTGTTACTGTGCAGAGAACAACCTGGCCCCACTCGAGCTAAAGCAAAAGAGTGAATTGTGACCCGCATGTAGGAAAAAATCCCATTTCTAAAAGTCGCAGCCCCACGCATGGTTAACCCTAGATGGAAACCTGCAAGAATGAGCAGTCAGCTCCGTCTGGAGCGAGGCTGGCCCTGGGGCTTCAACTGAGAGATTCACTGTGTGTACAGGTAGATTTCTTTTTTACAATGAGCGAGCACTGCTTTAAATTCAGAACATGACATTATCCAGTGAATAGGGGCCCGGCGCGGTGGCTCACACCTATAATCCCAGCCAAGGGAGGCCACAACGAGAGGATCGCTTGGAGCCAAGAGGTCAAGACCAGCCTGGACAACATAGCAAGACCCCTGTCTGTGTAAAAATTGAAAAAAAAATTTTTTTTTAAAAAGGTATAAAGACTAGGGTTCCCAGGCATCGGATAATGCCGGTGGCCTCGTTCTGGCTGTGGATTGGGGTCTCCTGTCCTGGGGGTGGCCATGTGACCGGGTCTGCCTCCCCCCACAGCGTTCCTCGTCCTGTTCTGCTTTGGGGGCTTCCTCCTCTGGAAGAACTGGCGGCTCAAGAACATTAACAGCATCAACTTTGACAACCCCGTGTACCAGAAGACCACGGAGGACGAGGTGCATATCTGCCGCAGCCAGGATGGCTACACCTACCCCTCAGTGAGTGCTCCCCCCTGGGGGACCGGAGCCTGTGGCGGCCCCCACTCGGCTCAAGGCCCGAGTTAAATCCTCAAGGGCCGAGTGCGAGGCTGCCTCCATTTGCTGGGTGGAAGCTTCTGGATGCTCTCCCAGAATGGCAGTGGACATTCTCCTGGTGGGGGAAGAGGGACATCACATAAGCAAATAGATCAAATCAGACAGGGAGGGGACAAGAAAAGTCAGGAGTTCAAAGGATTCGTGGGGGCAGGAGGGAAGGTTCCTGTGGGGTCAGGCTTCCCCGAGCAGAGAGTGTGCTTTTCAAAGAAAGCAGGCTGGGCAAAGGTCCTGAGGCTCCACCATGCCCAGCGTATTTGAGGAGGCCAGTGTGGCTGGAGCAGAGAGAGAAAGAGAGCAAAGGGAAGGGAGGGAGGAGGCGGCCAGGTAGGTCCTTGTGAGCCACTGCTGAGGATTTTAGCTTTAACCCTGAGTGAGGTGGGAGTCATGGAGGGTTCTTGAGCAGCAGAGGGAAGTGACTGGCTTGGGTGCTCACAGCCGCCCTCTGGTGGCCATGGGGGGGAACAGACAGTGGTGGCTCAGGACCTGACAAATAGATGAACCCGGCCGTGTTTCCTGAATGTGGTTCTGATCGTTTCCGGCGTTTACCGTTTTGTTGACAGAGACAGATGGTCAGCCTGGAAGATGACGTGGCCTGAACGTTGGCCTCGAGTCCTGTCCCTCCCCGGAACCTGCTGCCACTTGGTGGCAGGAAGAACACTTTCTCCCGGGACGCTGCACCGACTGCCCCGAGCCCTTCCTGAGGCCTCCTTGCCGTCCAAGCTCAAGCTCAAGCTCACAGCCTCCTGCTTCATCAAAGAAAGACAAGACCGAAGCCCCAAGGCCTGTTGCCAGCCAGAGTCCTGTTCCATATATTTATTCTTCTGGGAGGCCCACAGGCTTCTGAGGGCACCCACGGCAGGGGTTCCGGTTGGAGTTTGGGTTTCTTTCTTTCTGTATAAACGGGAAGGGGGAGAGGCCCGGGGAGCTGGGACGGCGTATCCGCTTCTCCCTGGGGAAGCTCGGAGCTTTTCCACCTGCCTGCCCCGTGGAGGACACAAGGACAGGGCTTTGAACGAGCGACCGCCGGCCCGGGCACTGCGGAGCCCCCACACTCAGGATCAATGTTTACCTCGACCTTGTGACCGCGCGGAACAGCGTGTCATTCTCTGCCCTGTCACCCCCAAGCAGGGTCCCCTCAGTGTCTTTCACGCCGCTGTGCCTGCCTTCAGCCAGGACAGGGACTCAGGGCATCGCTGGTACTGATCTGGCTGAACCCGCAGAGCCGGGGCCGGCACCAGCCCTCGAGACCAATTCATTCGCCAAAACTGTTGCAGTTCCCGGGGGCACAGCCTGAGTCACCGGCCACCCGTAGTATTTATGAAGTGCCTGAGACACCCGTCACCTTGCCCACGAGGACGCGCGGCCCGTGCCCTCCCAGGGCGTCCTCCAGCCGCCGTGGCCTCACGTCCGCTCCCAGCCGCAGACACTTCCGTTCCTGTCGCCTCCTTGCACGTTCTCTGTCGCTGTGGCGGTTTTGCGTCTGTGTTGTTATTTTGCACTGTCCCCGTCGCGTGCGTCGGGACGGGACCTCAGGCCAGAGAAAGCCTGTGAGTCGATGCCTGTGGAGGACAGAGGGCAGGTCAAGGCCACGGTCATGAGGATCTAGAAATGGCATTTTCTGTCTTTATGTCTGTCTGCCCAGCTGGCGCGTCTACTCCTGCGCAGATGCCACTCGGGGCCCCAGCCTGTAGCCCTCCCGTCTCGGTCACTGGATGGCACGTCTGAAACAGGACCTCCTTCTGAAATCACCACAAATGGGACGGTCACGTAGATGATCCAAGAGACGGTGGCAGCCGCCCTGAGATTCCCACATGGGAATGTCGCTAGCGACTGCTCACTGCTGGAGGACGAGACATTGCGCCCCGGCAGGAGACCGCAGGAAGCCTGTCTCCATCCGAAGCACGCACAGAGGTCCCCTGCAGACGGCGGGGCCTTCAGCTTCGTTTGCACTTTGAAACCGTTGTCACTTATGTGTGTGTGTATATAAAACCTATTTATTTTTGCCAACCCTGGTCGCTGCGTCTGTTCGGCGACTGCACTGGGGCGGCCGTCTCTAGAGGCCTTGTCTTCACGTACAGAGGTTGCTCGCACGGACGGGGCCGCGGGCCACGCTCTGCAGGGAACGATGTCCACGCCGTACGCACGGGTTGCATCATGGGATGGGAACCACTTTCCAAACCGCTGTACAGAGGGTTTTTATAGCCTGAATGTCTTACCGTGATCGATTAAATTTCTTAAAGGAGCCATTTGGCTGGGTCCGGCGCACTTTCTTCTCACGCTCGCTCATCTCCTCCCTCTGTTCTCGGGCTGGACTCCCTGGGAGAAGGAAGGGGGCAAGGGACATTTCCCCAGGCTGCGGCCTCCGCGCAGCTGCCGTGACTCCCGGCGGGTGATACGCTGAGTGGTGGTTTTGTGCGTCAAATTCATCACTACACTAAGCTATAACACTCAAAGCCGGCACGGTGGATTGCCCTGTAGTCCCAGCTACTTGGGAGCATCTCTTGAGGGTAGGAGTTCAGGCCACCCTGGGCAACATAGCAAGACCCCATCTCTACAAAATAAATAAATAAAAAGAATGTAATACAAGGAACTCAGTATAAAAGACCAAGTATGCCAGGCGTGATGGTGCACCCCTATAGTTCCAACTTCTCAGGAGGCTGAGGCAGGAGGATCACTTAAGCCTGGGAATTTGAGGCTGCAGTGAGCTATGATCGCACCACTGCACTCCAGCCTGGGCGACAGAGCAGGACCTCGTCTCTAAAAATAGATAGCAAAAGAGCAAATAGGCCAGGCGCGATGACACGCACCTGTAATCGCACCTACTCAGAAGCATCGCTTGAGGCCAGGAGTCTGAGATGCGCTTGGGCAACCTAGCAAGACCCTGTCTGTAAGAAAAAAAAAAGAAAAAATACAACCCCCAATGTGGCAGAACCACAATGAGATGCCACCTTGCCCCCACTAGGGTTGCTGCGACTCAAAACAAAACGAAGAGATAGATACAGGCCGGGCGCGGTGGCTCATGCCTGTAATCCTAGCACTTTGGGAGGCCAAGGCGGGTGGATCGCTCAAGGTCAGGAGTTCAAAACCAACCTGAGCAAGAGCGAGACCCCATCTCTACTAAAAATAGAAGGAAATTAATTGGCCAACTAAAAATATATAGAAAAAATTAGCCAGGCACGGTGGCACATGCCTGTAGTCCCAGCTACCAGGGAGGCTGAGGCAGGAGGATCTCTTGAGCCCAGGAGTTTGAGGTTGCTGTGAGCTAGGCTGATGCCATGGCACTCTAGCCTGGGCAACAGAGTGAGACTCTGTCTCAAAAAAAAAAAAAAAAAAAAAGAGATAGATACAAGTGTTGGGGCGGATGTGGGAACGGGAGCCCTCTTGCTGGGTCGGGGGCAACGTGAGGTGGAAAACGGGAGGGCCAGTCCTCAAAAAAAAAACAACCCAAAGCAGACAGTTACCATAGGATCCCGCAATTCCACCTCTGGGTGTGTTCCCAAAAATAACTGAAACAAGAACCTTAGATACTTGTACGCCCGTGCTCACAGGAATGTCATTCACAACAGTCGAAAGGTATGAACAACCTACGCACGGATAAGCAAGATGCGTTTCATCCATATTATGCAATGTTATTTAAATTTATGTTAATTTATCGTTTAATATTATTAAGTAATATCCCCCACAATGGAATACTATTCAGCCTAAAAGAGGGAGGAAATTCTGACACATGCTACAAGATGGGTGAGCTTGGGGACGTTATGCTGGGTGACACAAGCCAGTCACAAAAGGACAAATGCTGTGTGATCCCGCTCACGGGAGGTGCCTACAGTGGTCACGTGCACAGAGACAGGAAGTGGTATGGTGTATTTAGTGCCGCTGGGCTGTGCGGTGGCTCACCTGTAATCCTAGCACTTTGGTTGGCTGAGGCAGGAAAAACGCTTGAGGCCAGAAATTCGAGACCGGCCTGAGAAACGTAGCAAAACCCCATCTCTACAAAAAATAAGGAAAACATTAGCTGGGTGTGGTGGTCCCAGCTACTCGGGAGGCTGAGGCGGGAGGATTGCCTGAGCCCAGGAGTTTGAGGTTGCTGTGAGCTGAGATGGTGCCACTGTGTCACACCAGCCTGTGGGACAGAGAGCCCATGTCTCTAAATAAATAAATAACAGAGCACAGACTGGCCAGGCCATCTGGGTTCATACCCTGGCTCTGCCACTGATTGGCTAGTTGACTTGGGCACCTTAGAGCCTCAGTTTCCCCAGCTGACACTGATGCTAATCTCCGCCTGCCCGGCTGTGTGAGAGGGGTGGGCAAAGGCAGGGACTGTTATCTTTCCCTCGTCCACAGGGTGGCACTTCCGTCCTGCCTTCTGCCTTTTGTGTTGGGAGATTCCAAAAACGCCTCTGGGAGTGAAACCGAAGAGCCCACACAGCAGGCGGCAGGGCTGCACACAGGCGCTCAATAATTGCTCGCTGGAATAAGTCAGCGCTCAACCGAGTGGCAAATGGGATAAATGATTGCGGGTGGCCTGGAACACAGGCGTGCCCGGGAGGTGGCTCCAGGGTCCCCTGATGGGAGGGTGCGCAGAGCTGGGCGTCCCCAGCCAGCAGGCAGTGGGGGGCCCGGGTGGGACGTGGCCTGTGGGAGAGGCCAGACGTGGTGGAAGTTTCTAGTCTCTGGCCTGGGCTGTTTTCTGGGAAAGATGTTCCCAAACCCTGCACAGACATGCAGGTGTTCAGAGCTTCCTGAACCGTCCTCACCATGGTGCCCCGAGGGAGGGACGGTGACAGCTGCCCACTTTACAGACAGGGATGGGGTCACTACGGTTGGTTTCTGAGCCTCTCTGTGGCTGCAGTTCTATGGGCTCAGAATGGGGCCCCGAGTCAAAGGGGCCACCCAGGGAGGGGTCGCCCAGGGAGGGAGGACACGCTGCCGACTCCCTGGTCTAGGGGCTCAGCGCCCACCCACTCGCCCAGAGGTGCTGGCTCTGCAGGAGGGGGCGCAACCTGCAGCTTGGGGACCGCCACCCTTGCGGACAGGAAGAGGACTGGGGGTCCTGTCCTCCACCACCTCCGGGGGCTCAACAGCTCTAGCCAGGACAGGGTGGGTGGCGAAAGGAAGCTGCCCCCCCAAACCTGACATCCCCAACTGGTGTCTTCTGCTGCACATACCCCCACCCCTCCCCACCGGCTGTCCCCAGGCCCAGTGTCCCTTCCAGCTGGCCACATCCCACACCACAGCTGTCTGCAGTGAGTGAGTCAGCCTGGAGCCCGCAGCAGCGGAAGGGACGGGGGAGGCGGGAGAGGGAATGGGCTGCCCCGCCCTGCAGCTGGCCTGGCCTTGGCCCCCAACTGGGGCTCAGCACCACCCCCCCACTTGCAGGCAGCGATTTTCTATGATGAGGGGATAAGAAAGCGCGGAGGGCTGAGTGTGAGTTCTCATCACCCACTGAGCAGGGTGGGCAGCTCCATGGCCAGGCCCCTCCGCCCTGGGCCTAGGCTCCCAGGATGCACCTGGGATGGGGTGAGGGGAGCTTGGGGGTTGTGAGATTAGCCATGTAAGGCCAGGCCACTGCGCTGCAACCGGTGTTGAGAGGCCCATGTCATGTTTCCTTTTCCTAGCACTGGGGTCCTTCTTGGAATCTGAAATAACTCCCACTGTGGACTGCAGGTCTGGCTTGATCAAGGCATCCTGCCCTCCAGCCCTCTCTGTTGTCACTTGCACTTGCTGTGTCCCCTGTCTGGGTCACTGTATCCACATCTGTGTCCCTAGGGAGCACAGGTCCAGGCTCAAGTGACACCTCCCTGTGGCCTCCCACAGAGCCCTGCCCCTCCATAGTGTGGTTTTTTTTTGTTTTTGAGACAAAGTCTCATTCTGTTGCCCAGGCTAGAGTGCCGTGGCATCAGCCTAGCTCACAGCAACCTCAAACTCCTGTCAAGTGATCCTCCTGCCTCAGCCTCCCAAGTAGCTGGGACTACAGGCTCACGCCACTGAGCCTGGCTAATTTTTTCTATGTATTTTTAGTTGTCCAGCTACTTTCTATTTTTAGTAGAGACGGGGTCTCGCTTTTGCTCAGGCTGGTCTCGAACTCCTGACCTTGAGCGCCTCCCACCTCGGCCTCCCAGAGTGAGTGCTAGGATTACAGGCGTGAGCCACCGCGCCCGGCCCATAGTGTTTTTGTTTAGCTCACTTATCACTGCCTGAAATGATCTTCTCAGGTTGGGGTTACGAGCACAAGCTCTGGGTCCACACAGCTCAGGTTAAAACGCTGACTCTGCCACATGCCAGCTGCGACGTCTGAGACTAATAGCTTGACTCTCCCCCGCACCCACATACCTCAGTTTCCTCGTCTGTAAGATAACCCGGAACTGGGCACGCAGCACTTACTTGGCCTTGCCATGGCCTCCTCCGGAGGGTGGCTACCTGAAAGAGGGTGGCCTGGCAGGTCACAGATGTGCCATCCACACTTCTGAGTACATAAGGGAGGCCATGGGAGGTCCCGGGGCCACGTGCCCAGGCAAGTCACCTGCAGGCTGCAGTCCCAGATTGCAGAGGGGCCCCGCGAACCCAACCGTCAGGCCAGTGACCCGAGGACCATCTTCCTCGAACCCCAGCCTGTCCAGCCCAGAAGGGAAACCGAAGCTTCAGATCTGACAACCCCAGGTTCACATCTGGCCTCGGACAAGCACTTCCTGTGCGCAGGCGAGGCTCTCTGGACCCGGGCACTGGAAGCCCGTCCTCCTCCAGAAGTGTGGGGGGGACCAGGAGGGCTGGACAGAAGGGCTTGGCCGCCCCCAGCTGCCCCTCGCCGCTGTCCTGAGGACACGCCTCTCCCCGGCAAGGGCCTGGGAGGCTACTAGGGGAAGATGCCCGAGTCTGGTCCCCAGGGGACGCCACTCAGCCAGCGGGAGGCCAGTGCGAGGGGTCTGGCCTCTAGACTCCGCGTGACCTGGCCTCCTCTCTCCACAAACGCTGGTCGTGAGCCGGGCCGGGTGGCGTGCGAACACGCGACCTGCACGCCACCTGCCAATAATGCCTCAAGTGTCGGGGCCCGAGCAAGTGCAGGCACAGGTGGCGGTCCTGGCTTGGCCGCTTCCTGCCAGGGGGCTCAGGATGTGGCTGACACCTCGGAGGAGGCTGCTTCTCGTCTGGGAAGCCAAGATGACCCTCCAGGGACTACTACGTAAATGTCCCACCCCCATCCTAAGTGTGACCAACCTGCATCCAGGGAGGGCTCGGGGATGGCTGTGTATGGGGTCCAGACTCCAGGGCTGTACATGTCCTGCCGTGCCTTGGTTTCCCCATCTGTAAAACAGATACTCCTCATGGGCTTGGGTCGGTGCTGGGACTGAGCCCTGGCTCTGCGGGCCCCAGGCTGGTGACCCGGCTCCTGGAACCTGTTTCCGACCTCGCTAGGCCTGGGCCAGGCGCTCAGCAAGAGTCTGTGGCTTAGGAAAGGGGGCAGCTCTGGGAGGGAGGCCGGCTGGGTGGGGGTGGGGCAGGGGGTCAGCTGGAGGCTGCGGGCCCAGGCTGTCCCGGGCATGCGGCCAGGCCGGGTGGTGAGTCAGGGCCCAGGCATGCGAGAGCGGGGCCTCTCCTGCGGCCGTGACATCAGGCACCTCCAGGCCTGCCAGCCGCGTTCCTCACCCTCCCACTCGCCCCACCATCCGTCCCCGGGCCTGCCGGGGGGATGGGGGTGGTGGGCACACTCCTCTGCGCCTGGGATGGCACAGTCTTCTCCTCGGGGAAACTGAGGCCCAGGATGCCGAGGGTCGGGACAAAGCGAGGCGGTTCATTCGGGGTGGGAGAGCCAACCCACTGCAGGCCAAGGGCCCCGAGCCAGGGGCGCGGATCAGACCCGGCCTCCAGAGCGCGACCCGCTGTCCCTGTGCCCTTATCTTAGGGCGCCCCGCCCCCACAGCTGCTTTCCTCCCGAGCAGAGGGAGACACGCCCGCTCGCCCGCCCTGGGGACTCGGCAACCAGTGCTCCGCTCCCGGCAGCTTCAGGCACCTGTCCGCTGTCGGCAGGAGTGGCCGTGAAGGTGACAGTGGCTACTCAGCCAGCCCCGGGGCCAATGCCTGACTGGCACACTGGGTCACAGCCGAGGGAGGTGACCAGCCTTGTGTGCCTCACCCCACAGGGACACCAGGCAACAGCTGGAGACACTTCCTGTTGTGACAGCTGAGCAGGTGCTACGGGCGTTCGGTGGATGGAGGGCGGGATGCTGCTACATGTCATACGACATCCAGGACGGCCCCGCCACGCAGGATTACGTGGCGCAACGTCGCCAGGGCCGAGGTGGGAAAAAGCTGCTCTGGCTCGAGTCTCCGCTCCTTGGAGGCCGGCAGCTCTGCTTCCATCTCCTATCACATAAAAGCAGCCGCCAATCTTGAAAATGAAGACTGCCCCAAAGGGCTTGTATGAACACCTAGCTGCACGTCTGAAGCCAGGCCCTCAGCCCAGTAGCAGGGCCTCAGAAGTTCTCCTGACATTCCAGCGATAGACAAACAACCCCTTTCCTGGGCGGACTTACCTGAAAGCGGACAGCCTGGCTTCCTCGACCCAGGAGCCCTGAGGGTCACTGGAATGGACCATTCTCGGTGCCTACTTGATGTGCTCAGATGCTTCTGAGACATACTGTTCTGCCAGGCACAGTGGCTCATGCCTGTAATCCTAGCACTGTGGGAGGCCGAGGCAGGAGGATAGCTTGAGCTCAGGAGTTCAAGACCAGCCTGAGCAAGATCCCATATCTACAGAAAATAGAAAAATTAGCCAGGTATGGTGGTAGCACCTGTAGTCCCAGCTACTCAGGAGGCTGAGGTGGGAGGATCGCTTGAGCCCAGGAGTTGGAGGCTGCAGTGAGCCGTGATGACACCACTGCACTCCAGCCCGGGCAATAGAGCGAGACCCTGTCTCAAAAAATAAATAAATAAATAAATAAAGATGTATGGTTCTGTCTGCCTAGAATGCCCCTGGGTGATTTAAAAAAACCAACAATTGCACTCACCGTAGACGATTAAGTTGTAGGGACATGGTGAACCCCGAGTCCAAGCTTCTGTAACGCACATGTCTGCTGGCTTCAGGCAAAGCTGTACACAGGGGGCACCTGGTGTCAGTGGGACACTGTCCCCTCTCTCCACCCTCGGGCAGGCGGGCAGGCTGCAAGCTCCCCTTGCTCAGCAGTACCCCGGCACCAAGGACGGGGGAGGGGTGAACACAACACACTGGCCACCCCAGTCACGGGCTGCGTGCTCAATCAGTGAGCATTTATTTTGGCTATTTGTCCTAGAAACCCCACAGTAACAATAGCTTGCACAAGGTAGAAGTTTAGGTTTGTTCCCCTCTTCCCCCCATTTAAATAAGCTTATGCTGATCTCTGGCTCCACTGTCACCAGGGAACCAGGCTCCGTCATCCCTAGAGGATGGCATCCTTGCTTGCATGTGGCATTATGGCTGCTAAGGCTCCAGCCAACACGCCCGAATTCTAGGAAACAGGAAAGGGGAATAAAAGGTGTATTTGCTTCTAAGGATCTTTCTAGAACTGTCATAAAACATTTCTAAGTACATTTCAGTGGCTGGACCTTAACTATAAGGAGGTTGGGAAATGTTTTAACTGGAGGCAGCCAGTGGTCTCTGGAGCACTCCACGCCGGAGTCACAGGCTCGAAGAGCAGAGGGGAGAGCAGTGGGTCCCAAAAGGAAAACCTGATTATTCTGGACTGGCTGCATACTCTACGCCCGCACAAAAACGTCCATGATTGGTCTAATACCCTTTTAATTAGGTCACACTCGACACACAGCTCAGTCCCATGCTTAACTCACTCCCCGCAATGGGCACCCTGCCTCCTCTGTTCATCAACCTTAGTCTTTTTTTTTTTTGGTGTCAGGAGT
Source organism: Lepilemur ruficaudatus (assembly GCA_963574885.1). Classification (NCBI taxonomy): domain Eukaryota; kingdom Metazoa; phylum Chordata; class Mammalia; order Primates; family Lepilemuridae; genus Lepilemur; species Lepilemur ruficaudatus. The sequence goes on along the minus strand of CAUYRT010070515.1, from coordinate 65,174 downwards.
GGGATTCGACTGCCACAGGTGATTCTTCAGAATGGACATCCCATAATCTACCCGCGCTTCACTGCTTTCTGAATGCGCAACACCTCGTAAGTCCCATCATGACAGTTGCTCTGGTCTCCATGCAGCCCGCACGCTCTCCACCTGGGGCCTGTCACAATCGGAACCCTTCTCCGGCTCGAGGGTGGCGCCTGCTTCTGTGTTGAATCCTCCGTGGACCAAGGGGCATCCTTGTCCCTTGCATCCGTGTCTCTGGCACCCAGCACAGTTCTGGACACATCGTGGCACTCAAAGAGACTCCCTGAACGAATGAAGAAGGGCTGAGCCTGCATCAAAAATGACAAATACCTGGGATCCGTCACTGAATGCTGTGGTGGTATTTGCGGCGCATTGCCACAGAGTGATGTCACAGGCTTAGCGCGGCTAAGTCAGTTTCCCATGACCAGGCAGAGGCCAGGCCAAGATCTGGGGCCAAAATTGACGGAAAAAGAAATCGAGTTAGAATAGGGGGGAAAAAAATCTACATAGAAACATTTTAAACCGATCTTGCCACAGAAGAGTCCCACAGTGTGTAAGACGCAGCCACGACACTCCGGGCTACCACTTGGTGTCCACCATGCTCCAGAGATAGTCGCTGATGAACTTCTTGGAGAGCTGGGTGCTGTCCAGGTGGACGGGCTGGGCGATGCTGGGGCCGTGATGGACTGAGGCACAGACGTAAGGAAAGCCCGGCACGTGCGGCCCCGCCCCCGCCCCATGTGGAAAGGACGCGGCCCTTGAAGAAATTTGGTTTAAGATATTTAGAGATGGACTAGCACTCTGGGAGGCTGAGGCGGGAGGATCGCTCAAGGTCAGGAGTTCGAGACCAGCCTGAGCAAGAGCGAGACCCCGTCTCTACTAAAAATAGAAACAAATTAATTGGCCAACTAAAAATGTATAGAAAAAATTAGCCGGGCACGGTGGTGCATGCCTGTAGTCCCAGCTACTTGGGAGGGAGGCTGAGGCAGAAGGATTGCTTGAGCCCCAGGAGTTTGAGGTTGCTGTGAGCTAGGCTGATGCCACGGCACTCTAGCCCAGGCAACAGAGTGAGACTGTCTCAAAAAAAAAAAAAAAAGATATTTAGAGATGGAAAGAAATGTTCATGAACAAAAGTTAAATTCTGATAAACCACTACCTTTTTAAAAATTGTGGCAAAAATCTGCATCTAATCTACCGTCTTAACCATTTTTAAGGGTGCAGTTCAGGCCCTGCGCACACTCATGCTGTCGTGCAATCGTCACCGCCCTCCACCTCCAGAACATTCTCATCTCCCCAAACTGACTCTGTTCCCATGAAACACTAACTCCCTGTCCCCTCCCCAGCCCCTGGCACCCGCCATCCTACTTCCTGTCTCTGTGGATCTGACGACTCCGGGGACCTCCTGTGAGTGGAGTCACACAGGACGTGTCCCTTCGTGACTGGCTGATGCCGCTGAGCACGAGGTCCTATAGGTTCAGGCACGTTACGGCCTGTGTGAGAATTTCCTGTCTTTTCAAAACTGAACATCCCAGCGTGCGGCTGGACCACATCGTGTCCACCCCTGGCCGTTGTGAACAGCGCTGCGATGAACACGTGTTCACCTGCTCGGGGTCCCTGCCCTCCATTCTTTGGTGCGGACCCTGGGAGGTGCGCCGGCTGGATCCTGAGGGATTCTATTGCTCACGTTCCAGGACCCGCCACGCTGTTCCCCGCAGCGGCTGCGGCGTTTTCCATGCCCCGCCAAGGGGGCACCAGAGTCCCAGTTTCTCCAGGAAAAGGATACTGCCTTTGATCACCCCTGGGTCACACTCGTAATCCCACTCGATTTTACTAACTTGGCGGTAAAGTTGAGCCACATACCTGTGAGACCAAAACAAGAAATAAAGCAAAAGAGAGAGAAAAGAAGTTACCCCAGCATCAGCTTTGACCAAGAGCTGCAGGACCGAACCCTCAAACAGAGGCGCGCGCACGCGTGGGACCTACACGGCGGAAGGGATCGTGACCGTTGTGTCTTCGTCAACTTCCCTCTCCTGTCTCTCGAGCTCCGCCTCCATCTCCTTGAGCTCCGCCAGCTCTCCGGTGAGCTGGGTGGGACTGGAGTTAAGGACCCTGCTTGGCAGAGAGGGTTGCCCCAGGTTGTCCCCAGCCGTGCCGGGAGGCCCGGCCTCTGTAGAGGCCGCGCAGGAAAGGATATCGCAGGCCACCCTTCAGCCTCGCGTCCTCCTCGCCAGCCTTCTGCAGCTCGGCCTCCAGCTGCTCCAGCTCCGCCCCGCCCTGGTGCGCCCGCTCCTTCATGTCCAGAAGATTCTGGGCCACTTCTTTCTCCGTGGTGAGGATCTCTGCAGGGCGGGAGAGAAACAGGCCCCTTAAGGCCAGTCCTTCCCCCAGGACAGCAGACAGGAGAAGGTGGGTCAGCTGTCCCCGTCTATAAGGAACTTGCTGGCCGCAGCCCTGTGTCCCAAACACCCGGCAGAATTCCACCGGGGACTCGCACACGACTTCTATTTCACCAAAATACATTTAAATACACCAAAAAATTTAAAAACCTGCTCCTTTGCACAGATACTTTCCACGGCAGTTAATCTACCGTCTTAACCATTTTTAAGGGTGCAGTTCAGGCCCTGCGCACACTCATGCTGTCGTGCAATCGTCACCGCCCTCCACCTCCAGAACATTCTCATCTCCCCAAACTGACACTGTTCCCATGAAACACTAACTCCCTGTCCCCTCCCCAGCCCCTGGCACCCGCCATCCTACTTCCTGTCTCTGTGGATCTGACGACTCCGGGGACCTCCTGTGAGTGGAGTCACACAGGACGTGTGGCGGGTCCTGGAACGTGAGCAATAGAATCCCTCAGGATCCAGCCGGCGCACCTCCCAGGGTCCGCACCAAAGAATGGAGGGCAGGGACCCGAGCAGGTGAACACGTGTTCATCGCAGCGCTGTTCACGACGGCCAGGGGTGGACACGATGTGGTCCAGCCGCACGCTGGGATGTTGTTCAGTTTTGAAGCCAGCCAAGCTCAGCTGCGCGCCGTCCTCCCACCCAGCTCTCATCCTCTTCCTCCTCCTGCAGGTCCCTCATCCCTCCAGGACCAACCTAACGGCCTCCCCACTGCCCCCTGCTGTGGTCTCTCTCTAAGCCAACGGGCCAATCCATTCTGCTGCCTGCCGGGTAGGAGGCCAAGAGGGACGTCACTCCCCTGCTCAAAGACCTCCCATGGCTCCCCAGTGTCTCCAAGATAAAGTCCAGACCCCGTTAGTGTGTTTACCACACTCTCGTCTCTCTGGTCACCGTTCTGCGCACACGCCACAGTTTTTGCCCAGGCCCCTGCGCCACCGTGACTATCCCTTAAGGTCCAGCCTTAAAGACACCCCCGGGGGTGCCCACTCGGGCGGCTGGGCGCCCTCCCTTCTTCTGGGGCGCAACCGCGCTTCCGCGACGGCCCCCCGCACGCTCTGTTATGTATTCCTCATCTCTTCCAATCACAGGCGGCGCCCACCCGGGAAAAACGTGATTCGAACAAAACACCCAGAAAGATCAGAAACGTCTTAAGCTGTGGTCCCAGCTACTTGGGCAGCCGAGGCAGGGGACTTCTTGGAGCCCAGGAGTTCGACACCAGCCTGAGCAACATCGCCAGACTCCATCTCAAACAAAACAAAACGAGACACCGTCTGCAGACGGCTACCGTGTGCCTTCCCAGGGCGTCCCAGAAATCCGCCAACTCAGAGAAGGCGCGGATTAAGGTTCCCCCCAAAGGGCCCATGTTTAAGTTTTTAAAATCTTACATTCGGTCGGTTTTTAATCACAGTACCACATGCGTATGATTGTGGCAACGTAAACACACACACGGCCCCCAGGCCGCTCCACCCTCTGAAGCGGCCACTTTCAACTTTAAGCTGTTTTCTCTGGCGCCGACTTCCACGTTTCTAAACAATCTGCTTATGCTGCTGTTCCTGGATTGGCCCGTCTCCCACAGTGCCTGGTGATTTCCTGTTAGGGCAGCTGAGGCTCCGCGGCTTTCCACCCCTTGTCCGCCTGCCCTCCCCGCCCCAGGGACGGCCAAGTCTCCCCCACGTTCATCACTGAGCAGAGGTTGTCACCTGGGTTAGCCCATGGGTAACTCCTGCCGGGTGCGATCTCATAACAACCCCCCGCCGGGTGGTTTCGTTCCTCCCCCTACTTGGGAGGTGAAGGACAGAGAGGGTCATTGACTTGCCCAAAGGCACACAGCTTGGAAGCCAGGATGGGGACTAGATCTGTCTGTCCCAAAGCCCTGGCTCCTTGGTCAGGGCTCTGTCTTCTTGGCCTCAAATTCGTCCACTTTGCTGAAACCAAGGCAGGCTGAGTCACACTGTTCTCAAACCATCAAAGGAGGGGGAGTTAGCGGAGGGGCAGAGGCCGCCTGGGCCATCACACTTAGGATGACATGCAAACTGTGTCTGGGAGCTCACCGGGCCTGGCAGAGTCTGGCCGACGCTCACTCATCCTCCACCACCCCCTCCTGGGCCTCCAAGTTCACCCTCACCCTGCGACCTCCGCAGCTGCAAGCCCCTCCGCCAGGAACCGTGCCTGAGCCTCTCCAAGGCCAGCTGCATGGGCCATTCTAGTCTCAGCCCAGCCCTCCTCGATAAGCGTGGCTGTCAACGGCGTCACAAACCCCGGCACCGCCGCAGCCGCAGAGAACGGTACAGCAGGCCCTCGAGACGGTGAAACACTGAGTTACCATTGGGTCCAAGGATTCCACTTCCCAGTAAATACAGAAAAAGAATCGAACGCAGGGTGTTGAGGAGATACCCGTAACCCCCATGCTCATATCAGCATTACTCAAAATAGCCAGAAGGTGGAAGCAACCCAGGTGACCCCACAGGTCCGCTGACGGGTGAATGAATAAACCGAGTGTGGTCCAGCTATACAATGGGACATTATTCGGCTTTAGAAAGGAAAGAGACCCTGACACAGGCCACCCGCGGATGGGCATGGAGGACGTTTTGCGGTATGAAGCCAGCCAGCCGCAAAAGGATGAATCCTGCGTGACTCACTCTGCTCATGGGAGGTCCCTAGAGTAGTCAAAGCCCGAGACAGAAAGCAGAACGGTGGATGCCGGGGGCAGAGGAGGGACACGGGGAGTTAAAACGGGGTGTTTAAAGGGGACAGAGTTTTCTTGTTTACTTACGTCTGGGAAGAGGGGAACATTCTGGAGACGGAGGGTGATGATGGTTGCACAACAGTGTGAAGGTGCTTAATGCCACCGAACCCTACACTAAAAAATGCTTAAAATGGTAATTCTTACGTCTATTTTACCACAATAAAAAGAAAAAAAAAAATCATTGCATGGAGAATAGCAGTGCAAGCATCACCTCTAGCAAGGCATCAGTCCAGCAAGGGGTGCTATGCATCTGCAGCCCCACTTCACAGATGAGGAAACTGAGGCTTGGTGAGGGAAAACAGCTTAGGCCAGGTGAGGGAAAACGCTGTGGCTCATGCCTCTAATCCCAACACTTGGGAGGCTGAGGCAGGAGGACCTTTTAAGGCCAGGAGTACAAGACCAACCAGATTGGGCAACATAATGAGACCCTGTCTCTACAAAAATAAAAAAAATAGGCCGGTCCTGGTGGCTCACGCCTGTAATCCTAGCACTTTGGGAGGCCAAGGTGGGAGGACTGCTTGAGGCCAGGAGTTGGAGACCAGCTGAGGAACAGTGAGACCCCCGTCTATACAAATATTGAAAAATGAGCCAGGCGTGGTGCTTGTAGTCCCAGCTGCTCAAGAGGCTAAGGAGGGAGGATCCTTGGAGCCCAGAAGTTCAAGGCTGCAGTGAGCTATGACTGGGCCACTGCATTCCAGTCTGGGCCACAAAGCAAGAAGCTGCCTCTTAAAAAAATAAATAAGAACTTTTTTTAAAAAAGGAGTTAGCTGAAATCGAGGTCAAAGGCTCTATGAAGCGAGCCCTGCCCACCTTCAGGAAATGCTGGATCTAGCCCTCTCGATCCAGGTGAAGATATTTATTAGCAGAGCTTTTTTTCCCCTGTTAAGTCAGTCTTCCATTCAGTGGCCTCTTAGGTCCAATGGAAATACCATTTATCTGGTATTCTCTCCAGGTGAAGCAGGAGGCACTTTACCCACATGTTTATTTAATCCTCATCATCATCCTTCCTCACCTCCTTGACGCTCCTGTTTAAACATCATCTGCACAGGGCTTGGCTGGCCCTGCCCCGACCCCGAAACTTCGCCACTCCTCACACGACCTAGTTTTTCTCCTCAGCCTGTCGCCCCCTAACATGTCCACTCTTCTCCTTTATCCTGTGGCCTCCCCCCTCCACCTCCATTACAGCCCCCCAAGGGCAGGGATTTTGTCTGTCTTGTTCCTTGCTGCCACCCAGGACCTGGCGCCCAGCAGGTGCTCCATAAAACATCCGAACGACCTCTGGAAGAAGGGATGGCCTACTGTTTCAACCATTGACCTGAGAAGGAAACTGAGGCACAGAGAGGTTAAGAAACCCGACTCAAATTTCACAGCTGGGAAGTGGGGGTGCTGGGATTCAAACCCGGCGCCTTGACTCCTGAGCTCGGGTTCAAACCCTGAGTCCCCCTCAGTTCCTGCTCACGGAGAGCTCAGAAGGGGCCAGGCCCTGCGGGCTCCTATATTTACCACTAAACCCCAAAGAGGCGAGGGGTGGCTGTTGTCACGAAGCGCATTTCACGGGTGGGGAAACTGAGGCTCAGAGGGGGCAGGGCCCACCTGGTGGCCCCGCGGGGGAACGGGACAGCGGATGGGAGAACCCAGGAGGAAGGGGGTTCGAGGACGACCTGGCCGCCCCCTCCCCCTCCGCGGGCCTCGGCCCTCACCTCGTAGCTGCTGCTCGGCGCCGTCTTGCGTCTCCAGCAGCCGCTGCACTACCTGCTCGTGTCGCTCCAGCACTCGCCGCTGCTGCGCCTCGGCGCGGTTGTTGCCCAGCAGTCTCAGCAGCCCCTGGCTCACATCCTCTAAGTCGCGGAAGGCCGCCATGACTACGCCAGGGCCAAACCCGCGCGAATTTGACTGCCGGCGGGGCCCGCCCCTTCCCGCAACTTCTCTCTTCTATTGGCTTCAATCTCCGTCAGTCATAATCCAGGGCCAATAGGCTTCTGGAGGGGCGTATCAGCATGGAGGCTGTGGCCACGGATCTGGCATGGTGCGCCTGCGCTCACTTCTCCGTCAGTCATCCGCGATGGCCAGTCGGCGCAGGGGGTGGGCGTTTCTGAGGCCAGCCTGTTGCGCCTGCGCAGGCTGGGTAAAAAAAAAAAAAAAAACGGCAGCGGGAGCCGGAAGTTGTGTATTTCTCTATCTGCCATTACGTTCTAAGAGGCAGACTCTAATTGTCCTCCTCTTGAACCTGTTCAGCAGTTTGTGCAGCAAATAGATCATGGCAGTAAGGACACTGCGTGACTTCCAAAGCTGTCAGAAACTAGGATACCTCTTTTGTCTGTCTGTCTCTCTCTCTGTCTCTCCCCTCACCCTGGAATTGGGGGATGCCCTATGGTAGGAAAGTGACTTTAGGTTGGATGGTCAGGGACCACCTCCCTGAGCAGCGGACATATGAGTGACGAAAATGTGTTGGGAAACAAAGTGGCAGGCAGAGGAAGGAGCAAGTGCAAAGGTCCTGGGGTGGGGAGAAGTTTCACTGGTTTGTGGAATAGTGAAGAGGCCAACGGGGATGGAGGAAAGTAAGTAAGGCAGTTGTCAGAGGCCCCGCGACTGGGCCAGGGTTTTTATTGTGCTTTAACAGAGAGCTCTGGAAAGCATTAAGTAGGGAGGGGCTACAGAGTGGACTGGGAACTGCCCATGTTTTTATATTTTTAAAACGGTCACATAGATGGGGACACCCTTAGGACTGTTTAGCCTTCCCTGGTACATGGATCCCTTGGGAATCTGAGGAAAGCTATGAGAGCCTCTTCCTTGAAATATGCAACCCACGTCCGTACACTTGGATTTTGTGCAGCTTTTGGGAGGTCCAAGACCCGGGAATGTCATCTCCAGATTTTGAGGTTAAGAATCACCCCAGCTGGGCGGGCTGTAGTCCCAGCTACACAGGAGCATCAGGCGGGAGGATCGCTTGAGCTCTAGAGTTTAAAGTCAGGCTGGGCAACATAACAACATCCCATCTCAAAGAAGAATAAAATCACCCCATCCATAGGACAGTGTGGGCTCATGGAGCGAGTAGCACATATAGAAATGATGCCAGGCCGGGCGCGGTGGCTCATGCCTGTAATCCTAGCACTCTGGGAGGCCGAGGTGGGCGGATCACTCTAGGTCAGGAGTTTGAAACCACCCTGAGCAAGAGCGAGACCCCCATCTCTACTAAAAATAGAAAGAAATGAATTGGCCAACTAAAAATATATGGAAAAAATAAGCCGGGCATGGTGGCACATGCCTGTAGTCCCAGCTACTTGGGAGGCTGAGGCATGAGGATCGCTTGAGCCCAGGACTTTGAGGTTGCTGTGAGCTAGGCTGATGTCACAGCACTCTAGCCTAGGCAACAGAGTGAGACTCTGTCCGAAGAAAAAAAAAAGAAAAAGAAATGATGCCACCTTAGCTATTTCCTGCACAAATATCAGTGTCTGGGCACAGACCCCACTCCTCAGAATCGGTGCTAAGCTTGCAATGCTGAGATCACTGTCACCTCTTGGTGCCTGAGAACCTGACCTCTGCAATTAGCTGTGTGACCTTTGGCAGGGGAATCACCTTCTCTGTGCCCAAGGGCAGTGAGTTATTAACAAGGAAATAAGACCTTGGGTTCAGTTTCTGGCTGGGCAGCCTACCTGTGACCTTGGCAGGTTCTTAACCTTTCTAAGCCTTAGAGGCTAAAGATAGCCCTCTCTTATCAGCTGGGGGGAGGTGTTGGAGAGAGAAACCTTGCCAGATTGAGCAACCAGAGCACAGATATAAAGGCTCTTGTCAAAAAGGGTCACTTGCCTCCCTTTCAAAAAAGCAAAGGGAGAACCACCCCATAGCCAGGAGGACGGCTGATATCCAAAAGAAACAAACCAACCTGGAAAATCACAAGTTTTGACCGGGATATAGAGAAATGTATGGCAGTAATTCAAAAAATTAAAAACAGATTTTCCATATCAGCAACTCCACTTCTGGGTATGTACCCAAAAGCGTTGAAAGCAGGGACTAGAACATATATATTTGCACATTCATGTTCATAGCAGCATTACTCACAGAAGCCAAAAGGTGGAAACAACCCAAGCGTCCGTGCGTGGATGAAATGAACGAAATCCCGTCCATCCAGCCAACGGGAGATTATTGAGTCTTTAAAAAGAAGGGAATTCCGAAACACGCTACCACGCGGTGAACCTTAAGGGCATTATGCGAGTGAAATAAGGTAGTCACAGAAAGACAAACACTGTATGATCCCACTGCTAGGAGACCCCTGGAGGCCTCAGATTCATAAGACAGAAAGTAGAATGGTGGGTGCCAGGAGCTGGGGGGGGCGCGGGAGAGGGAATTAGTGTTTAATGGGGACAGAGTTTCAGTTTTGTAAGATGAAAAGAGTTCTGGGGGCCCCACCCTTGGCTCACACCTGTAATCCTGGCACTCTGGGAGGCCGAGGTGGGAGGATCGCTTGAGCCCAGGAGTTTGAGGTTGCTGTGAGCTAGGCTGACACCTCGGCACTCTAGCCCAGGCAACAGAGTGAGACTCTGTCTCAAAGAAACAAACATACAAAAAAAAAAATTGTTAGAATGGTAAAATTTATGTTGTATGTATATTTTGCCACAATTAAAAATAAAAATACACATGAAAAAAAAAAAGCAAAGCAAGAAACTGGGTGGTGGACAGTGTCTTAAGCGTGAGCTGAACAAGCTAGCAGAGAGGATGAGAGACAGTCCTGGCAAGGGCTTTGTGAGAAAGAACTGATTTCCTAAAGGCCCCTTCTTGGCTGAAAACCTCTGTGGGAAACTGACAAAAGCAATGAAACTTCTGCTTAGAAATACAATCCTTCGCATCAAATTTCTGGAACTTCCAAAAACCTCTGAAAGCCACCTGTTATCTCCCGCTGAACAGCCCAGGGGAAAAACAGAGGAAATGGGAAGTGAGGAGCGATTGCCAGTGGGGGCCTGGGCCCAAGGAGGACGCTCCACTTCCTGTCCGGGCTCGGGTGAGTCGGGGATGCTGTTTGAGAAAGATATGGAGCTGTGCACTTTAAAAAAAATTTAACTTTTGTAGAGATGGGGTCTCGCTATGTTGCCCAGACTGGTCTTGAACTCCTGGTCTCAAGGGATCCTCCTGCCTTAGCCCCTGGAGTAGCTGGGATTACAGGCATGAGCCACCACACCTGCCTGGTGGAGCTGCACACTTCCATACAAAATTCGTGCACAAAACATATGCATTTTTTTTTTCTTTTTTGAGACAGAGTCTCACTCTGTTGCCTGGGCTAGAGTGCCGTGGCGTCAGCCTAGCTCACAGCAACCTCAAACTCCTGGGCTCAAGCAATCCTCCTGCTTCAGCCTCCCGAGTAGCTGGGACTACAGGCATGAGCCACCATTCCTGGCTAATTTTTTCTATGTGTATTTTCAGTTGGCCAATTAATTTCTTTCTATTTTTAGTAGAGACGGGGTCTCGATTTTGCTCAGGCTGGTTTCAAACTCCCAACCTTGAGCGATCCTCCCACCTCGGCCTTCCAGAGTGCCAGGATTACAGGCCTGAGGCACCGCGCCTGGCCACATATGCATTTTATAACTCAAGAAAAAAGAAAACAGTAAAGAAAAAAATTAAGACCAAACATATTAGAAAAAGATTTGGCAGGAGATGCTCCAAACTGAAGACAATGATATTTCTATCAAGTGGGACTATGGCACCCTACAAGTGCCAAACACTTCTGTATTGTTTGAATTTTGTCTTTTACAGTCATAGTAAATTGTTATGAGAGAAAAAAATAAAATCTATTTTATTTTATCAGAGGTGCTCACAGTGGGTGTCCAGCAGAACTTTCTGTGACAATGGCAATGTTTAGTATCTCTGCAGCCCTGTATAGTAATTACCAGCCAGGGGTATTTATTCAGAACTAATTATATAATTTATTTAACTTTAAATGGAAATAGCTATACACGGCTAGTGGCCACAGGATTGGACATTGCCAGTATGGGACAGGGCATGACAGGGTTTATTATGATATTCTTTTTTTTTTTTAATGAGATAGAGTCTCACTCTGTTGCCCAGGCTGTAGAGTGCCGTGGCATCAGCCTAGCTCACAGCAACCTCAAACTCCTGGGCTCAAGCGATCCTCCTGCCTTAGCCTCCCGTATTATGATATGCTTACATGTTTGTAGATTTGGAACATTTGCCTTTTTTTTTTTCCTTGTAGGCACAGAGTCTTGCTATGCTGCCCAGGCTTGTCTCGAACTCCAGGGCTCAAACCACCCTCCCACCTTGGCCTCCCAAAGTGCCGGGATTCCAGGCATAAGCCCATTGTCCTCAGCCCCAAATAAATCCATTTTGAAGCTTAAAAGAGGAGCCCAATAAACAAAGACATAGAACAGCTGGCATTATCGGTAGCTTTATTCAGTCTGTTTACCTTCTAAAAAAAAAAAAGATTATAAAAAAAGAATACTTCATTTAAGTGTAATACTGTCTTTATGGACGTACCGTGGTCGGAAAGCGAAATCAAAGCTTATGAATATACGTGAAACCGGGGACAGAGGCGGGGGCTTTGGAGCCCACGGGGGAGGGAGAAAGAAAAGCAACGAGAGGGACCTAGGTCGGGTCACACATTCCTGGGCCAAAGAGTCGCTTCTGGGAGCACTCGCTGGCTCTGGGACTGCACACAGAAGCACCCAACTCCAGTACCGCTTCTCAAGGCTGCAGCCTTCGGCCAGACATCAGTGGTTGTCTGCCGTCACCTTTGGTTTTGTTTTCTGATTCACACACACACACAATCCATCCATCCATCCTGGCTGTCTTGTTTGGCCATCCAAACCCTTTTGTCTTAGGTATACATCCCTTCAATAAAAAAAAAAAAAAAAAATCAAAGCAAAACCCATCTAGGACAAGCCAAGAAACCGACTTTTCTAGGCGAGAAGCCAGCGCTTTGCTGCCTTTAAGGAGTGCGGGAGCCATCGGGGCTCAGCCCAGCTCTGCTGAGCCTGGCAGCGCTGCTGGCTGGGCCAATCGGTCGCCAAGGGGCAGCGCGCATATTTGGTAGGGAATGTCCTTCTCTATCACAAGGCACATTTTTAGAGGCTTGGACCCCGTCCCGTTGGTGGCTCACCAAGGAAAGGAACAGGAAAGAGGGAGATGTTGAGACTTTGCGGGACCCGACAAGCCACGAAGGAAACCGATCATCCCTGGAGAGTCCCGTTTCCAGCCGGCTGTTCCAGGAGGCTCAAATTCTCCAGGTTGTTTAAAAAAGCCAGGTGGCCCTCGTGCGGGTTTCAGCGAAGTCCTGTCGCTTTAAGTTTGCACCAGGAGTCCTGGAGGGTGGGGGGGGGGGCAGCCAACTTTTAATCGTGTCCACATGGGGGTTTTGGAGCTGGCTTCGAGCCTTGCCAACAAACACATGCCCTGTTTTCTTTCCTTTGAGAAGAAAAGTTCTGGAGCCCCAGAGAGGAAAAAGGCCGGCCCTGCGACCACAGTTCTGGGCCCAAGGACGCAGCAGCCGCTCTGAGAACCGGATTCTTTCTCCTGCGTCTCCGGGTTTGAAGGATCTTCGAGGAAAATTAACATTGGCCAGGGCCTCCGTGCGGGGAGGGGACGGATTTCAGGGCCATTTCTTTCTTGCTGTGAACCGGTTCCCTACAAGTCACAGAGCTTACCGAGGTGTCGTGGCTGCAGGGTCCCCAGTGCCACCCCCTCCAGCGCCACCCAACTCCACCGCCCCCGCTGCCAGGGGCAGCAGGAAGGCAGAAAAAAGGATGGAGCTTTCTGCCCCAGGTGACAAGGACAGAATCTGTTTTGTGAAAGCCACCAGAAGAAAATTCCCCCCAGAAAGCCACGGCCGGGAAGGGCGGAAGCAGACATGTCACTATTACATGCCAGACAATTAGATGTCAGGGTAGGGGGTGGGGAAGCCACTTGGGCCCAGACCCGTGCGTAGTAACATTCAGGATTAAAATGAAAATATGCAAATTCCAGTGACTTTCGAACCTGGCAACAAATAATCCGATGGCCGCCCCCTTCCTACAACCACGATTCAAAATACAGTATTTTTTTCCTCTCGCCCTCCCCCAGCCGTAACTGCCGGCCGATTGTTCTGGATGTTCTTCATAAAATCCACACACCCCAGCATCAGCCACTGGCGCCAATTTATACAAGAATTTAGCTTCGGTCTGCGCCGCAGCGGCTTTGAACCGGGGTGCCAAGAAAACCCGCTTGGAGCTGGAGTCCCGCTGCCATGGGGAGGGAGGCCCCCCAGGGACGCAGAAGGAAAAACCCACTCGCCTGGGGACGTGGGCCTTGGGGAGTGTGAGCAGGGTGTGGCCGGGGAGAACAGGGAGCAGGGAGGGGACGAGATGGGGACAGCTCGTTCCGGGGCTGGCCGGCCCCCGAGGGGAGCTACTCTTCCGCCGAGGACGACGCAGGACTCTCATCATCCGACATCGGGGCAAACTGAAACGAGAAGCACGGGTTTTTTTTTGTCCGGCAGCCGCTCAGATCACTCCGCCAAGGCGCTGACTTGGTGGCTGGCGAGCAAGGAGGAGGCGAGGTCCCCGGCCTCCAGGAGGCGGCCTTCTGGGGCCAACGCCTCAAAGATGCAAACATATGAAGGGGGGGAACACATAAGGGGTGGATGGGAACGAGAGTGGACACAGGGTGGTCAGGGACGGTGACAAACGGGCTGAGAGCCCCGAGTGACGTCAAGGGGCCAGCCAAGGGCAAGGGTGTTCTAGCCACAGGACCTCGAACTCCTGGACGCTCCCAAAGTGCCAGGATTGCGGGGATGGCAGGCACGAACCCCGTACCCAGCCCTCAGGGCTTTTAACACACTGACACGCTCTGTGTACAGGCCCAAGTCCTCACTGTGGCCCGCGAGGATCTGCCGGGTCACCTCTCTGCCCTCACCTCCTGTCCCTGGGCTCCTTCCTGCCCCTGAAACACACCAGGCCCACTCCTATCTCAGGGCCTTTGCACTGGCTGTTCCTTCTGCCTGGATGGCCACGTGACGCCCTCCCTCCTGTTCTTGGCTGTTGGCTCAAATGCCATCATGGCACGATGGCTCACGTGCTGTCCCCTTTACCGTGTGGAATCTCTCTGCAGCACTGCCCCTCACCAGGCTGGGATTCACTGACTTGACATGAATGCCCAGGGGCACCTTTTTCTGTTTTGGTCAGTGCTGGGACCCTCAGGGCCTAGAACTGGCCCTGGCACCCAGTAGGCACTTGGCGACTATTTCTCAGGTGCAGGAGTGGTGACCGAGCGCGTGCATCTGCACCCACAGGGACCTGGGCGCGAACACCGTCACGGCAAGCATGACCGTGCAGCGAGCGGTCTCACCGCTCGGGGCCTGCCTGGGGCACCGCGAAGGCCCAACAAGCCGCTGACCCTGCACGCCACCGGCTCTCCACGGACCCCCGTCTCCTCCCAGGGACCCCGCCCGCTGCCCAGCCGGGGCGAGACTCACCGAGCACTTGATGTTCATGCGCGAGTACAGCATGGACGCGATCTCGCTCTGCCCCGCGTCCAGGGCCACCGCCAGGGCCGTGCTCCCATCCTGCAAAGCGGCCGTTGCTATGGCGATGACAGCCCCAAGCTGCGTCCCCCCTCCCCCGCCGGAAGTGCACCTGGGTGGGGTGGGGACTCACCCGGTCGGCAAGGGAGATGTCGCAGCTGGGCACGGCCAGCAGCAGCCCCGCGATCTCCTTGTGGCCATGCTCACAGGCGCACATGAGGGCCGTGGAGCCGTCGTCGTCCTGCACGTTGACGTCCGCCTCGCAGGACAGCAGGGCTCTGACGACGTCCACCCGCCCGTGGCTGACGGCCAGCATCAGGGCCGTCTGTCCGGCCTGGGAAGGGCAAGGAACAGGATCACAGCCCAGGGCAGGACACCCCTGCTCCAGAACCGGCTATAGCGGACTGGTGGCTGCCAGGGGACTGGGGGAAGGAAGAGTGAGTGCCAACGGGGACAGTTTTCCTTTGTGGGGGATGAAAATGTTTCGGAACTAGATAGAGGCGTTGGCTGCACAAAACTTGAATGCACCAAATGCTACTGAATTGCTCCCCGAAAAGGGCTACTTGTATGTTTTTGGTTTTTTTTTGAGACAGACTCTTGCTCTGTTGCCCTGGGTAGGTAGAGTGCAGTGGCGTCATCATAGCTCACTGCAGCCTTGGACTCCTGGGCTCACGCGATCCTCCTGCCTCAGCCTCCCGAGTAGCTGGGACTATAGGTGCGCTCCAGCACGTCTGGCTGATTTTGTTTCTTAGGTGGCTAATTTTTAAATTTTTTGTAGAGATGGGTCTCACTATGTTGCTAAGGCAGGTCTTGAATTCCTGGGCTCAAGTGATCCACCTGCCTCGGCCTCCCAAAGTGCTGGGTAATTACAGGTGTGAGTCATGGCGCCTGGCCTCATTTTAATTTTTCAAAAAAGGAAGCTGCTAAAAAAAATGTTGGCAATTAAATCAATAAAAGATAAAGCAGAGTTGCCCCTGCCCGGGCCCTGGCCGTGCCGTTTCATTCCTTCACCGCACGTCAGCCGCTGCCAATCCTCCGCCCTCCTCTCCGTCCCACAGGGTCCCGGCTGCCGGCTCTTCTGCCCGGACCCCAGCACCTCGGCAGTCTCCTGGCTTCCGCTCCCCAGCACACGCCCGAGGGCGCTCTCAAGCCAGGCATCACGCCACTCCCGTTAGTTTCCCGAAGCCACCGAGGCCTAATCTGCCTGAAATGCTCTCGCTCCCGGAGCACCCGCTGGTCTGTGACCTTCAAGAACATGGAGACCACGTCTGCTTGTCCACCCTTGGAGCCCTCAGTTCCAGCTCAGGGAGCCTGGTTTCTGCTCGGTGAACTGTCCAGTGGGATGTGGGATGGGGTCAGATTAAGAAAGGTAGGGACTCCCACCTCCTCCAGGACTCCCAGTTTCCTAGGCCAGGCAAGGTGGCTCAAGCCAGTAATCCCAGCACTTTGGGAGGCTGAGGCAGCAGAACTGCTTGAGTTCAGGAGTTCAAGACCTGCCTGGGCAATACAGCGAGACCCCATCTCTACAAAACATTTCAAAATTAGCCGGGCATGGTGGCGCATGCCTGTAGTCCCAGCTACTCGGGAGGCTGAGGCAGGAGGATCGCTTGAGCCCAGGCGTTTGAGGCTGCAGTGATGACACCACTGTACTCTAGACCAAGCGATGAAGTGGAGACTGTGTCTCTAAACAAACAACAAAGAAACAAACAAAAAACACCCCTCTTTGGGCCCGGGGCTCAGCCAGGGCTGGGGAAAGCAGCAAGGGCCACCTGGTCTGCAGCGCCCGAGTGCCCCGCACCTGGCTGGCCTTGGCGTTGACGTTGCCGAGCCGGAAGAGCTGCAGGACAGTCTCGATGTCATCCTGGGTCTTCAGAGAGGCCAGGGCAGTGAGCATGATGGGGCTGTAACCGGCGCGGTTCTGCTTGTCCACCTGGCAGACACCTGGGGGCGGGGGGAGCCCTCAGACCAGGCCACGACTCGGCCACCAGACCGTCAAACCGGGGCAGCCGCAGCGTCCCCATCCTCCCCGGGGGGCTCACCACTGTCGAGCAGCTGCCGCACCACGGGGAAGTTGGCATGGGACACGGAGTAGTGCAGCGCTGTGTTTCCGTTGCTGTCGGCGATGTTGACCACGTAGTCCAGCAGCTGCGCCGACATGGCGCGGAACGTGACCAGGTGGCGCCTCACGAGCTCGGGGTGTGCGTCGCTGCGGCAGGCCAGGCGCAGCCACTCCTGCAGCACGGTGGTGTAGGCCACCTTCTGCGCACGAGGCCGGCGGGAGGTGTGAGGGCCGGGGGCGGTCCCCATCGCCTCCGGGACAAAGACCCAGGAGGGGAGTGGGGACACCCTGCCCCAGAGGAGCCCCCGGGAGCACAGCACAGTGCCTCTGCCCTGGACAAGGCCCTCAAGGGAGGTGTGGACACCGGAGAGGGAAGTGTAGACACCCCTGTCCCAATGAGACCCTTGGAGGACAGTGTAGACGCTGCAATCCCCGACATGCCACCCAGAGGAAGGCGTGAACACCTCTGTCTCAGATGTAATCTCCAAAGGCAAGTGTAGATGCTCAGAAACGGAAACGTGGAAGCCCCTCCCTTGAGCCCCCGGAAGGAAAAGGAAGTCACAGCCAGGCCTGGGCGGCCATCCCCGGGCCTCTCCGGCCTCCTGGGCCCCTCGCCAAGGCCCATGACTCACGCACCACCACCCCCAGCTCTGGGCTTAGGTCCCAGGGTCCCCACTGGGCAGACAGAGGGAGATACCGAGGACAAGGGGTGGGGGTGGCGGGGGGGTGGCCCAGGGCCAGACCTACCAGCTCACGCTCGGTGAGGGCGTTGGGGTTGTCCAGGTACTTTTCCAAGGCCAAGCAGGCTGAGATGAGGTCAGGGCTCAGCTCCATCCTGCCGGGGGTAGATGCGTGAAGAATTTATCTCAGGGACAGCCCCGTAAGTCCCCTGGGTCACCCCCACTCCCCACATCCTCGGGGAGGGGCTCAGTGCTCTACACCAGGTCACGTACACTAAGGTCACCTAAATGGTGGCATCTCAGACCCCCTTCACTTTTACATGCACCCCAAGGGGCAAACATAGGGAACACAAAGACCCCCCCAAGAGCAAGTAGACACAAAAGCCAAAGTTTAGTCTAAATGGCCAGTGGCAAACAGAAAATGTTTCCCAAGGACGGATTTTTCATCAGGGGTTAAAAAAAAAAAGAGAGAGATAGTAACTAGAATGGACAGGTAGAACAAATATCCCAAAGAAAGTGTGTGACTTAAGGACAAACTTTGCCTGGCCCCCTAAATCCTAACTCTAGCAGCCCAAGCTCTTTAGCAAAGCCTGGAACATCAGATGCCCAGAAGGGGAACGTGCTTATTCACTAATTCAGACTAAACTGTGCATGACTGATGGGAGGGTCCTTCAGAAAGTTTGAATAGTGGGATCTGAGGCAGAGGTCCTCCACCCCTAGCCCTGCCTGAATCCCTCCCACCCAGAAAACTGACCGGATCTCCTCCTCCGTGTTAGATCCCACAGCGCCCTTGGCTGTGGGCACGTGCTGTGACTCCCGAGACAGTTGGCATTCCAGCTGGCTGGTCTTGGCCATTGCTGTCCCCCCAGGCCTGAGCTGGGGAGCTTCGGCCACACCCGGAACCTTTTCCTCTGGCTCTGGGGCCTCATTCTCTGTGCTATCGCTGTCTGAGATGTTCTCAGCCGTGCTGGAGTCCTCCGAAGACGACTCGTACCTGGGGAAGAAGGATGGGTCGGGTGGTGGAGACGCTATAGATGGGGTGAAAATTGGCAGGGGAGGAAGGCAGGGATCTGGCTACCTGTCCACCCTGGGCCTCAGTTTCCCAATCTGTTCAACAGCAGAGGGAAATAGCAACATGGACCTTACAGGGATGTGGCCAATAGCCTCTGGCACACAGTAGGCGCTCAGTAAACATCAGCTGTGATTGTGATCAGGGGGACAAGGGGCCCTGCTGCTCACCTTCTACCCATCAGGACCTTTTGCCCTTGACCCTAATTTAATGCAGGTGTCGTGGATTCAGACCCTGGCACCACTGCAAATAGGACCCTTTTGTGCTTCTTGCTGACTCTGGACAACAATCTAAGATTCTGGGCTCGGCATTCAAGGTCCCAAACCAGTCATCGCTCCCTGTGCCTCCTGCTTCTCCTGTCACTCTGCTTCCCCACCTCTGAGCCTTTACCCAGGCTGTGCCCTCTGCCCAGGAGAGCCCTCCCCATGCTCCGTTCCCCTTGCCAGCTCCAGAATCTCCCACAGCACACGTCCCCTCCCGCCGGGACTGCCCTGGGGCCAATGGTGCCTCTCTCGAGGGCCTGAGCACTGCCATCACGGCTGCAACCACGCCGTGTGGGGACCGCCCATCAGGGTCCAGCACCCCAGAGGACCTGGAGTTCCGTCGGGCCAGGGAACTGAGTCCAGCACCTTCTGGGGAGACCAGAGCCCTTTTACTTGGGACACGCTTTTACACGCACCCCAAGGGGAAGACACGGGGAATACCAAGACCCCAAGAGAAAGTGGACAAAAAGCCAAAGTTTAGTCTAAATGGCCAGGGACAGATAGAAAATATTTCCCAAGGGCAGATATTCACCAGAGAAATAAAAAGAGACAGAATGGGCAGGTGGAGCAAATGTCCCAAAGAAAGTGGGTGGCTCAAGGACAAACTTTGCCTGGTCCCCTAAAGACCAACTCTGGCAGCCCAAAATACCCCATCAGGCTCTTTAGCAAAGCCTCCAGAACAGTAGATGCCCAGAGGGAGAAAGTGCTTTTTCACTAAATCAGACTAAAGCGTGCATGGCTGATAGGAGGGGCCTTCAAAGGGCCTGAATGGTGGGATTTGGTTATACCTCAGTGTCTGGAGCCAGACCACCCAGGCTGCACTGCTGGGTCACCGCGTGAGCTCCAGCAAGGGGTTGAGCCTCCTTGTACCTCAGTTTCCTTATCTATCAGTTGTGGTTTGATTAAAATAATTAACCAGGCATGGTGAGTGGCTCATGCCTGTAATCCCAGCACTTTGGGAGGCCGAGGCAGGAGGATCGTTTGAGCCCAGAACTTTGGTTCCAGCCTGGGCAACATAGCAAGATCCCCATCTCTACAAAAAATAGAAAAAATCATTCAGGTGTGGTGGCACACCCATTGTCCCAGCTGCTTGGGAGGCTGCAATGGGAGGATTGCTTGAGCCCAGGAGTTCAAAGTTACAGTGAGCTATGATTGTGCCACCTGTACTCCAGACTGGGCAACAGAGCAAGACCCCATCTCAAATAAATAAATTAATCAACCAAAGTACAGACTTAGAATAAGGCACTTGCAGGGGATGGGGGCTCTTCTCACCCCCCGTTAACCCCCACGAACTGAAGGCTCCGCTGGTGGGCCACTGGGTCTGTGGGCTCTTCTTTCCGCTTCATGATGGACCGGATGCCCGCCTGGGGCCCGCCTGGAGGGGAGGGGTGGTGTCATGAGAGTTGCCGGCAGCAAGACCCATGCCTGGGCCATCCTGGGCCCCCCTCCCTCTCGGCGGCCACCGCCACTCACGGGCACCCCTTGCGCCCTCGGGCTCTCGGGAGGCTGCCTGCTGGGTGGGCTCCCTGTCGGCGGTGTCGCGGGCGGGCTCCCGGCCTGCGCTCTTCTCAGGCTGGGCTGGGGAGGCTGCTGTGGACGCCGGGGGTGGCGAGGATGACTCTGCAGGAGTCTGCGGGAGACCTGCGGGGACAGGAAACGAGGTGTCCAGGGTGGGTCACAACAGCCGAACAATGACAGCTGTGACAGCTGCTGCTGTTAGTCACATACCCAAGGCCAGGTGCTGCCGAGGGCTAATTCTTGTGTACCTCATCAAATCTTCCAGGCCCACGAGGGGGCTTGGATTATTACGGACAAGGAAACTGAGGTACAGAGGGTTGTCAAGGTCACCCGGTGAGTGAGTGGCAGAATCCAGTCCCAATCCCAGTCTGGTGTCTGTCAGCAGCTGGCCAGGGACAGGGAGGGCCGTGTGGCCCCATTTGAGACACCTCTGATATCCTACCCAGTGTTTTCTAGAAATAAGGCTTGATCAAGCGAGCTTGGTGATCACAGCAGCTCAAATTTCCCAACTCTGAGCTGTGTGACCTCCGAAAAGTCACTTAACCTCTCTGTGCCTAAAGGGAATGACCTTTCCTACCTCATGGTGGTGGTGTACAAACCAAAGACAGTGAGTACAACGCCTGTACATTAAGAACACTCAAGAAGCATTCGGTAATTCAAGAGAATCATAAAATATATTTTTGATAGGATATGATAGTGTTATGAGGCCAGGTGCGGTGGCTCACACCTGTAATCCCAACACTTTGGGAGGCTGAGGCAGGAGGATCGCTCGAGCCCAGGAGTTGGAGGCTGCAGTGAGCTATGACGACACCACTGCACTACGGCCTGGGTGACAGAATGAGACTATGTCTAAAAAAAAAAAAAAAAAAACCAAATTAAAAAAAAACTAGAAAAGAAACAATAAGGGCTATTAGAAAATTGAAATTAAAACCCCACCCAGAGTTTCAGTTTGAGAAGATGAGAAAGTTCTGGAGACGGCTGGTGGCGATGGCTGCACAGCAACACGGGTGTGCTTGATGCCACTGAGCCATGCACTTAGAAGTGGTTAGGATGGCAAATTGTTGTTTAAGAGACAGGGTCTCTGTAATCCTAGCACTCTGGGAGGCCTAGGCGGGTGGTCCGCTCAAGGTCAGGAGTTCGAAACTAGCCTGAGCAAGAGCGAGACCCCATCTCTACTATAAATAGAAGGAAATTAATTGGCCAACTAAAAATATATATAGAAAAAATTCGCCAGGCATGGTGGCACATGCCTGTAGTCCCAGCTACTCGGGAGGCTGAGGCAGAAGGATCGCTTGAGCCCAGGAGTCTGAGGTTGCTGTGAGCGAGGCTGATGCCACGGCACTCTAGCCCGGGCAACAGAGCGAGACTCTGTCACAAGAAAAAAAAAAAAGTTCCTCTAGGCACAAACCATATATGAAAATAACCATGGGTTTAATTACATACAAAATGAAGACTTCTATTTGATTCAAAAACAAAGACAATGTTTATCAATATATGAAGACAGAAGGGGGTTGGGGCGAGCTGTACTGCCCAAAATTGGCAAGGGATTATCTTCTAGAGCAGGAGTCAATATTCTTTTTCTGGAAAGGGCTGGATAGCAAACATTTTCAGCTACATCAGCCATAAGGTCTTGGTCGCAACGACTCAGTTTTCAGTAGTTGTGACGCAAAAGCAGCCACAGGCAGTATGTACGTGATCAAGCATGGCTGTGTTACAATAAACTTCAACTTCATATAATTTTGCTCGTATCACAAAATAGTATTCTTTTTTAATTGTTCAACCATGCAAAACATCAAAACCATTCTTAACTGTGGGCCATACAAAAACAGACAGCACGCTGGGCATGGTGGCTCAGGCCTGTAATTCCCGCACTTTGGGAGGCTGGGGTGGGAGGATCGCTTGAGGCCAGGAGTTTGAGGCTGAAGTGAGCTATGATCACACTTGTGAATAGCCACTGCACTCCAGCCTGGGCAACATAGCAAGACCCCATCTCTAAAACAACGGCAACAAATAATAAGGAGATACGACTTTGTAGCAGCGTTAGATGTGCAAGAAAAGGGAGAAAAATGGAGAAACCTGTAAATTGATGTGAAGAAATAGGCATCTTGAACCCAAGCATACTGGCAGGAACAGCGACAGGGACAGCTTTGTCAGAGAGCATCAGACAGGACCTGGAGCGAAGCTGTGCATCCTCTACGCCCCAGCAAGCCCCGGAGAGGGGACGTGTGAGGATGTCCCCAGCGTCGTTCACGGTGGCCAGAAGTTGGAACTAACCCAGGTACCCACCATGCGGGGATTCAGAAAGAAAAAGGTCTGTCACATCCAGGGTAGAAATCTACGCAGCCATGACAAGTGACGAGCCAGATTTACAAACATCAGTGTGCAAAGTTCAAAAATAGTGTATGGAGAGGAGAAAATAAGAAACAGAAAGAGACTTTTGTTTTTCTGAAGCACGATACCATTTAAGGAAATTAAACACGCAAGGGGCATATTTTTCCAGGACACCCAAGCATCTAAATAAGCCTCTAGAAGGTGGATTGCAAGGAACGACATGCAACAGGGTTGGATGGCATTGCTGGCGGAGAGCTATAGCTTGTGGGTGCAGTTCTTACGTTTTTAAATGGCTGGGGGGGAAAAAGAATGCTATTTGGGACACATGAGAAGCACAGCAAATTGGAATTTCTGTATCTGCAAATAAAGTTTTATTGTAACACAGCCACACGCACTCACGTACATACTGTCCATGGCTGCTTCTGTGCTACCAAATGGCACAACTGAGGTGCTACGCTGGCCAAAATGCACACGTCAAGTATGCGCAATTTTTTGCATATTAACAACACTTCAATAAAGTGGGGGTGGGGGAGAACCAAGAAAGAGCTGAATCAACGTGGCAGACCATACAGCCTGCAAAACTAAAAATTCTTCCGACCCTCGGCGTGGACGGTGGAAGATCAAAGTGAAAAAATACCAAGTGACAACACGGAGGTGGTGTGCACAGATCGGTGGGGACGGTTGTCGTGAGCTCAGAAGAGAGTTTTAAAAATTTAAGTCACTCTACTGCAGGGGGCGTAAAACGAACTGGTTAAAGGTATCAAGGTCCTCAAAAATGCCCTTCGAGAAACTGGTCCCGAGAAATCAATCAGAGGAGGCGAGGTGCTGCCGAGAAAGGACGTCCTCGTGGCATTGCTGACAGTAGAGGAAAATTAGATGCCAGTGGGCGGCCGGGCACAAGGACCAGCCAGATAAATCTCAGCTCCCCCACTTGTCAGAAGATGAGGTGACTGTTAAAACAGCACATCCAAAGAATCTTTACAAACGTTAAATCAGAGATGGAGTTTAGTCCTGGCTTCGAGGACTGGGAGCAAATCCCTTAACTTCCCCTCTGCCTCAGTTTTCTCCTCTGTAAAACGGGGCTAAAAGTGCCACCTACCCCACAGGGACGATTTAAGTGAATTAAAGCATGTAAATGGCATCAAACAACGTCCCAGCATGTCGTAAGTGCGCTTACAAACAAAACACAGCAAAACAGCAATGTCCATAAGCTCTGTGTTGCCATTCTCGGAAAACAGCATATTATTTTATGCATTTAAAAAATTTGGAAGCAAAGAAACAGACACATTGACAACAGCTACACCTGGGTGCTGGTGGGTGTACGGGGGTTTTATTTCTTTGTCCTAGAATTTTCTATACTTTCCAAACCTTCCACAAAGAATATGAACTGCTTTCACAGGAATACGTTTTTGAACAAGAGCATGGGAATATGAAAGCTTTGGAGACACCCCTAACCAGCACACATTGGTGGCTGTCATTGTCCCTTTTCCCGCTGATCTGCCTGTGGTGCCTTTGCTAGGTGGGGAGGAAGGGAAGGGGATTTTGTGGGGTCTCCAGGCCTCTGAGCACCCCACCTACCTTTGCCAGCCTGACTCCCACCCTCCCAGCAGTGAGTGAATTCCCTGCTCTGCCTCCTCCTCCAGGGAGCTGATTTAACCACCAGGTAAGTGAACACGATGCATGAACATCACTGGAGCGCTTGTCTAGTCCTTGTACTATCTGATTCACTTCCCATATTGCTCCGAGCAGCACAGCACACAAATCCTGAGGGACGCCCCCCCCCCCCCACGCTCAGACTCCCCTATACCTCATTTTCTTTCTGGCCTCATCACATTCCCACTTGTCCAACACCTTGACAAGCCCAAGTCCCTCTCTCATCTCAGGGCCTTTGTCCCTCGGTAGCCCTGCCTGGAACATTCTTTTTTTTCTATTTTTTTAGAGATGGGTCTCGCTTTTGCTCAGGCTGGTCTCGAACTCCTGGCCTCAAGCGATCCTCCCTCATCAGCCTCCCAAAGTGCTGGCATTATAGGTGTGAGCCACCGTGCTCATCCTAAGCCTCATATTAATCCAGTGACTTTGCACTGTCAGGACTCTTGATTTGCAAATGAGGAAACTGAGGCACAGAGAGGTTAAACAGCTTGCTCAAGGACACACAGCCAGGGAACGGGAAGACCAGACTTTGACTCGAGGTCACCACTCCATGCTCCCATTTTATTTGCTTCCAACACACGTTCTCTGCCATGGCAAATCTTCGCTTGTCTGTTACACTGTCTTATTCATTTATGGCAGTGTTTTTGTGTCCACGCCGTTCACTGCTTTGTCCTCAGTGATTAGAAGAGTCTGGCACACAGGGAGCATTTGGGAAACGTTTGTGTAGTGACAAGATATTGAAATGAATTAACACACTCCAGTTCTGCCCAAGCAAGGCAGGGACTGGGGCGGGCTGCAGCAAGAGGGAGAGAGCTGGGACACAAGGAAGAACTTCCAGGGGTGGCAGCCGGCCTAGAGGGTGGGTATCGCTATCTCCGCATGTCCTGCAGAGCATGGCTGCTCTGGGTGGCGCATCCAGAATGGAGGTCGCCTCTCAGAGATTCCGAGGCTGGGCCGGGCAGGGCCTCTGGCTGGGGGCCAGAACCGCAGGGCTGGGTGTTTGAGACGGATACAGAACAGATGGGTGGGGTGTCCCGAGCCGCGGGGCAGCGAGGAAACACAGCCGGGTCCCCGCCTCTGAGCCTGTGCCGTCCGCTCTGTCAGTGTGGCTCTGCCCGCCTGACCTTGGGGACTGGGCTAAGAACTTGGGTCCCACCTTCGAGCCCGGCCGCGGCAGGTTCAAGCTGCCCTGCGTTCAAATCCTGGCTCAGCCACTTCCTGAGCCTCAGTTTCCCCAGCTATAAACAGAGCTGGCCTGAGAGTCAGGAGCCGAAGCAGCGACGAGTACTGACCTTGCGTGTCCAACGCACACGGGTTCTAGAGGAGGGGCCGTTAGTGCGCCGCTTCACAGACAGGGCTGCCCGGGATAACACGGCAGGACGCAGAACGTCCCTGGCTCACCCCAGCCCCCACCTCTTGACGTTCGCTAAAGGACAGCTGTCGTTATAATTTTGAATTAAAGTTGCCCAGGGGCTTTGGGGAAGCTGAGATTCTACACACCCAGCATCTCCTTTCCGGGCACGAGAGCTCAGCACTTCCTCCGGGAAGCACCCCCGTCCCTCCCTCAAAAGCCACAGGGCTTGGGTGGGGGCTCATTACTCCCAGGATCCACGCACAGCTGGGCAGTGAGGGATACAGGGACTGGCTCACCAATGGGCACATGACTCAGGCCACCAACGGAAGGCCACTCAGCTGGAAAGAGAGACACCTAGAGTGGCGGGGGGCGGTCACCTTCCTTTGCCTGCTTGCCAGAGGAGCCCCCAGAATAAAACGGAAGAGGAGATCGACAATGAATTAGATTCCTGACGCTATGAGCGCCTGGATCCAGCTTTGCCTGAAGCCGTCCCTAAGTTAACCGAACACCACATTTTCATTTCATTGCTTTAACTGCTCTCAGATTGAGTCCTGCCACTTACTCAATAAACAGCGAGGATTTCTGCCCAGCAAAAAACAGCCTTGGGGAATTTCCGCCAGATACCTCCTGTTTTCTGGACAACGTGCCAGATACCTAATTCTCTGCATGGTCCCTAGAGTCCTGAGGTCAGCGGTACAATTCTCCCTCTCACACGGATTAAGAGAAAGATTCCAAGCGCCAGGGTGACTTGTCCCGTGGAAAACCTGGGCGGGGGGCTGGACCCTGCCTGGCATTCCGAGAGGGTCCAGGCTGTGCCTTGGGAAGAGGGACCGCCAACCACTGTCCCCGACCCACGATCGCTTACCTGCCGGCCCGTTGCAGCTTCGCTCCGTGATGCTAATTTTCTTCACTACGTGGAAGTTGCTGGTGGATGCGGTGGACACCGGGCACATGGTCTCCACGACCTCGAGGCTGCGGAACACAGGTGGGCTCTCTGCCCCACCGGGTGTCGCCAGGGCCCGCAGCCCGGCTCCGTAGGGCTCTAGACTCTGGGCCCGTTGTGCAGGGGCCCCGGCGGCCGTGCTGGCTGCTACCTCCACCTCCCGTGGCCCCTCCACCACTCGGACGGTGTCCACGCGGACCGGGATGTCCGGCGGCGGCCAGGCCTGGGGTAGGGGGTCGGCCTGGCTGGCCTGCGCCGCCTGCAGCTCCTGGAGCGCTTTCTTGAGCTGGGTCTCCAGCACGGCAACCTTGGCGGCGAGGGCCGCCTCCCCGTCGGGCATGCCCAAGTCCCGCTCTCGGACCCAGGTGCCCACGCTGCGGGTCTCGAGCGCCACCGGGTCCTCGGGGGTCTCGGGGAGGTCCAGGCAGAGCTCGCCACGGCCCCGGGCCCCCGTGGGGTGGCCCAGGAACTTCTGGCTCTTTAGCTGCACGGTGAGCTGCCGCTTCTCCTCCTGCAGCACCGACAGCTTCACCTGGAGCACGGGGATCAGCTTCACCTGCTCCTCCAGCTGCCGAAGCTTCCGCAGGGCACCCGCCATCTGCTCCCGCACGTGCGCCAGGTGCCCGGCGCTGGGCGCCACCGGGGTGGACAGTCCCGAGCCCCGCGGCGTCGGGGGTGGCAGCCCCACGCCCACCAGAGAGCCCGTGGAGCCGGCCGCGCTGGGGGTCAGGGAGCCCAGGCCCGAGGGCGCGGCCGCCTGGTCCTCGAGGCGGCGACGGGCGTCCAGCAGCGTGCGCTCCACGCGGGGGTTGAAGCCCGCGCGGGCCTCCAGGGCGCCGTACTGCGGGTAGAAGCCGCGGCCGCAGTAGGAGTAGGCGGAGTGGCGGCTGTCCCCGCTGGCGTTGGAGCACAGCGACTCCGTGGACGTCCACCAGGAGCCGGGGCCGCGGGGCAGCGAGCCCAGGCGGGGACGGCGCTGCACAGCCACGCGACGCAGAGTGTGTCCCTTCTCGATGTCGTCCACGTACTTGAGAAAGTCCAGATCAAGGCGGTAGCCGTAGGGCGTCTCCACGGAGTAGGGGGGTTCAGGCTCCTTGGCAGGGAAGGCGGGCGGGGAAGCTGGGCCAGGGGTCCCTGGGGTGGGGAGAAACACCAGCGCCTCTGATAACTACAAAGACCGACGCCTGGAGAGTCGGGTTTATCTGCCCAACAGACTGGAGCCCACCAGGCGCTCAACAGCGCAGGGCGGTGTCCTACCCTCGAACCCCCCAGGGCAGGGCCCTCTTCCCCTCGAGACCCCTGACCTGGGAAAGGGGCTGGCACGTGGAGAACCTGGGCCATCCTCTTGCCGGCAGATCGTCCTCAGGAGTCACCTGGGGCACGGAGTCAGACTGCCCGCAGCACCGGCTGAGGCTTACCTGGGGAGAGGGGGCCGTGGAGTTGGGAGTCTGCAGGGGCAGGGGAGACAGGCCAACCCCTCCATGGCTGCCCCCTCAAGGCCTGGGACCCTCTTACAGGCGCACACCCTGCCTGGCCACGGAAAGGGATGGAGGTGGGGGGGCACCCTGAGGCCTAGAACAAAGAAACCAAACCTCACCGCCCGCGTGCACATCTGTCCAGCCCCTGGACAGGCTCCAGCTGTTCTCGCAGCCCTGCCTCCACATGGCCCCTGGGCCTGGGGGCCCCAAGCCCGACAGGCCCCACCCTTCCTGCACCCCCTCCCCTCGGCCCGGGCCCGGCGCTGGCCACGGCGAAAGATGGGGGCTGGGGTGCTAGTGGGTGCTGGGGGCCAGCCTGCCTACAAGGGTCGGAGGAGACAGAGACACAGGAGGACAAAGAGAGACAGAGCAGGGGTAGGGGACTCCAAAGCAGAGCCCCCGGTCAGGCCAGACCTGGAGTGGGGGGTAGAGAAAGTCGGGGAGGCAGCAAGGAGTGAAGCCTTTCCCCTTTATGGAAACAATTTTCTCTAAAAATAAACAATTTCACTGCAGGGCTGCACAGAACTTCCTGCCCTCCCAGGATGCGTCCGGGCTCGGGGCGCAGCAGCAGGGTAGAGGGCCAGGCCGCCCGGGAAGTCATGGGGGGTGGGGGGAGGAAGTAAGGGGGGGGCGCCTGGAGGCTGCAAAAGGCAGGGACAATCAGGGCCTCTCACTAAGCCCCTCTCAGTCCTGGAGGCTGGCCAGGGTCCTTTTGTCCCCAGTAAAACCCGCCTGAACTCGGCCGGTCCTTTCTGCTGTCTGACCTGCAGCCATCATGCTGCAGAGGCCCGGCTCACCCCACCACCAGAGCAGACGCTTTCCAACCTGTGGGTACCTGGGAGGATGGGCCAGGTGGGGCACCTGCTGGGCATGAAGGCGGGACTGGGGCTCCAGAGACAGTAAGCTTGTCCTTCTTGTCACGTTCTGTCCTGCTTAGTGCCTTGCTTAGTCTCTCTCCAAGTCTCTTTGCGTCTCTCCACGTCTCTGTCTCTCTCCCTGTCTCTCCACGTCTCTGTCCTCACTTCTCTGACTTTCAAACACCTGGAACACACGGTCACCAACTGTAGGAAATTTGGGGTTTCCATCTGCCTGGTGGCTTCCCTCCGGAACAACAGGAAGTTGATCAAAAATATTTTCTAGGGGCGGGGCGCAGTGGCTCACGCCTGTAATCCTAGCACTGTGGGAGGCCGAGGTGGGCAGATCACTCAAGGTCAGGAGTTCGAAACCAGCCTGAGCAAGAGCGAGACCCCGTCTCTACTAAAAAATAGAAAAGAAATTAATTGGCCAACTAAAAATACATATAGAAAAAATTAGCCGGGCATGGTGGCGCATGACTGTAGTCCCAGCTACTCGGGAGGCTGAGGCAGAAGGATCGCCTGAACCCAGGAGTTTGAGGTTGCTGTGAGCTAGGCTGACGCCAGGGCACTCTAGCCCAGGCAATAGAGTGAGACTCTGTCTCAAAAAAAAAAAATTTTTTTTCTAGGGACCTAAGAGAGATCTAGAAGCAGGAAGCAGGACTGGAATAGCCTGAAAAGGGGGGCGTGTGTGGCTAGAGGTGGAGGGAGGGCAAACGGGCACAGAAAGGTACAGTGATTTGCCCAGGGTCACTAGGACCGTGGGGAAGTAGCTGGACCTGGACTTGAATCTAAGCCTGCCCACCAAGCCACCACCCCATACGCTACATACACCACTCTACCCATTTCCCAGACGTGCAGATTGAGGTCTGAGGGTCCCCAGACGTTTGATCGCCGTCCATGTGGACCAGCGATTCCGGGTGAGAAAAGGAAATAAAGGGGTGTGTGGTGGGGGTGGGGTGTCTGCGGCTGAGGCCCCTCTCACCATGGGACCTCTAGGGGCAGGGGAGGAGGCAGGCAAGATCCAACAGAGATGGAGACGCAGGAGACTCCAAGAGGGGACAGGTCGCGGATGCAGGGAAAGGGCGTGGGTCTCCCCAAAGTCCCCCCTCCACAAAGGCTTGGGCATCTCCGGGGTCTTCCCTCCCGTCTCCCCGCCCCAAACTTGGGGCCAAGAAGGACACCGCCCCGTGAGGGGGGCGGGGCCTGCGGGGTCCCCGGCTAATGGCAAACAGCTGCCGCTCCCCACGCCGGCCCAGCCGCCAAGCCCAGGCCCAGCCCGGCCGGACGCGCGGCCGCCTTCCCGCCGTCTGGGGCCTGGCTCCCGCCCGGCCGAGGAGGAGGGCGACGGGGGACGGCGCGGGAGGGGAGCACAGAGGCACAGAGAGGGACAAGCATGGGGACAGGGGTAGAGGGGAGGCAGGAGACAGGAGAAGGGCAGGGCACGAGGAGCGGATGCGGGAACCGGGTACAAGACGGGAGGGGGCAGTGACACGGGACCGAGGCGCGCCAAGCCCGGAAAGTTTGGACGCGGACGGTGGAGTCGGAGGCGGCGCGAGACCCGCGAGGTCTTTCGTGCCCCGGGGTTGGGGGTGGGGCTGGGGCAGGGAGCCACACTCGCAACCCCGATCAGGACTCGAACCCCGACCCAGCCCCAGGTCCTACTCGCCTGGCGCGCTCCGGCCACCGCTGTCCCTGCGTCCCGCCGCCAGTGCGTCCTGCGCGCGCCGCAGCCGCCCGGCCGCCCGGCCCTCGGCGGGAGCCCCGCCCCTCGCCGGCCCCGCCCCCTGCGGCAGCCCGAGCGCCCGCAACCGCGGTGGGGGCGGGGATGCAGAGTGGGGGGTGGGGGCACAGGACCTCACCTGGCCGGCAGGTGAGAATGCACGCACCGGGGTGTCCTGCCTCGCCGTCCCTCCCCCTGCAAGTCCCCGGAGCAGTCCCCCCACTCCTGGCCTCCCCCACCCGCTGCAGCTGGGTAGCTGCGGGGGTTGAGGGGGAGCAGAAGGGCTCAGCGGTGGCGGGAGGGGCGGGGCTGGCCGGGGCCCAGCTCCGGGAGGGCGGGCGGCGGGAGGTCACCCCTCCCCCAGGCAGCCCAGGGCTGGAAGCGGCCCAGCGCACCGGGTACATGGTGGTGTGACCGCTGCGGGGAGGGGGTTGTAGCTTCAGCACGAGGCTGCACCAGAGCCTGCCGCTCTGTGTGCCTCAGTTTCCCCGTTTGTAAACGAGGATTACCCTGTTGCCCACCTGATAGAAGTGCTGAGAAAAGCTTAGGCAGCGAAATGCGGGCCTGTAACGTGTTATTTGGGTATTGCCTTGTCTGCTAGAATGTCAGCTCCCCCAGGGCAGGGATTTGTGTCTGTTGTCACCACTGTGCCTCTGGCACCCAGTGTTCTGTGTCTTGATCCACAGCCGGTGGACGTACAGGAATGGACTCTGGGCACGTGACGCAGCCCTAGTGACCTCACCACACTGCTCGGGTTGCTTATAAAAACCATTTTAAATTAACAAAGGTAAGGGGAGTATCAGTGCACACAGATGGGACAGATAGAGGGACAGAGGGCCCAGCCCCGAGTACAATGTGGCAACCCCACGGCCGAGTGGGCAGTGGGGGAGAGTCCCAGCAAGGCACAGGCAGCTGAGGCCTGGGTGCTGGTCCCCTGGGTGTGGCTTCAGGCCCTGCCGGCTCAGAGGTCAGCCTTCCGGAAACTTGCTCTGTTCAAAGAGTTCCTGGAGGAGGAATGGGGGGTGGTGTCAGCATAGCCACTGTCCCCCGCCATGACATAGCACTCCTCCTTGTCCTCTCCCTCCTCCTCCTTCTTCCCCTCCTCCTCCTCCAGGGGTCCTTCTAGGGTCTCCCCTGCCCTTTTCACATCCCTCCCCATCTGCTGTGGGACGTGCAGATTCTCTCTTGGAATCACCACGAGAGATCCGAATCATCCCCAATTTATAGATGCGGAGACTGAGGCTCAGAAAGATGAAATTGCATGTCTGGCAGGTGGCCTGCCTTTGCCCCCCTGGATGACATACTCAGATGGTTGTGCAAAGCCAAAGCCACATGCACACGTGTTGCCGTGTACGTGTACGACGGCCCCCATCCTGTATCTGTTCTGGCCTGCCTTGACTTGCCCATTCCGATCTCTAGGGCGGGGGTGCCAGGTCAAGGCACCTGAGGCTGGCCGGGGTCGGCGCCAGCAGCTGGGGCAGGCGCTGGGTGAGCAGGGGCTGCAGGGCCTCGCGCAGGCGGCAGTAGTTGCGCTCCAGCTCGCGGTGATACTCCTTCTGGTCCGGCCCGATCAGGGCCTTATTCTTCCGTAGCGCGTCTTCACACCTGGGGACCAGAGACGCTCAGGAGAGAAAGCAAGATCGGACGTCGGGGGCGTCCAGCAGTGGGGCGAGGCATGCAGAGAGACCTGCAGTGGGGCTCAGGTGAACCGAGGAGCCACGGGGGGGTCAGACAGGGACAGGGGACCTGACGGGAACCAGGTGGACAGACAGCCCCGCGGGGGTTCCAGGCCTACCTCTTGCAGAAGTCCTTGAAGCACAGCCGCAGTTTGTTGTGATGCCGGAAGAGTTTGGGGTCTTCCGGGATCTCTGCCAGAAACACCTGGGCCACCTCCAGGGGACCCTACGGGGTGAGAGGGATGTGTGAGCATGTCTGCAGGGCACCTGGAGTCCCCCTGTGCCCACCCCCGCCCCGGCTGTGCCTGGTTCACGGTGGGCCCCACGGAGCCCTGCAACACCATCTGCAGCATCTTGGCGTCTGGCGGGTCCTGCTCAGTGGCAAAGGCCAGCTCTCGTGTCTTCTTCTGCATGTCCTCGATGGCCACTTCCACAGGCGTCAGCACTGTCTGCGGGGCAGAGGGGGGAGGGCGTGCCCTAGCTAGGACCTGAAGGCGTCCTGACCCCAAGCCAGCCCCAGGCGGCTCAGACCCCGCCCCCAGCGCTGGGGGCGGGACAGGAGGTGTCTAAGAGGCTGGGCGATGAATGGAGTCTGGGGGCATCTGCGCACCCGGGTCTGAGAGGGTCTTGGCTTAGCTGCTTTGTCTGACTTGGGGGGCTGTGGTCTCGTTGGAGTCCAGCCTTGGGCCTGCTGGGTCTGGTGCCCTGGGGCATCCGGGGTCTCCAGGCCTCCCCGGGTCTGGATGTGTGGGTTTGAGCCTAGAGGTTGGAAGGTGGGGTCCCCGTATCTCCCCAACCTGGTTCTGGGGCATGTGGGCCAATTCCTGGAACTGGGGTCCCCACGTCTCCCCTCCCTGGGTCTGCTGTCCCCCGCCCACCTCCTCCCGGTGGCCCACGCGGATGCGCGTCTTGATGTAGGGGAAGGCGTGGTCGGTGCCTAGCAGCGTCTTGCGCTTGTGCTGCTCGTGCAGCTCCCCGTGCGCGCGCCCGTCGGGCGTGAAGGGCGTGCAGAACAGGAAGGTACGCAGCCCGTAGTTGCGGTCGAAGTAGGTCACCCGGTCCTTGAGCTCGTAGGTATCGAAGTACGGTTCGACGTACGTGATCTGGATGTAGGCCTGGGGCGCAGGGTTCCGGGGTGAGGGTCCCATGGCCCCGACACACGCCCACCAGACCCCGTCCCCAGCGAAAAAGGGATCCGGGCCTCCCTGGGTCTGGGGGCCTTGAATCTGGGATTCCCAGGCCTTCCTACGTCGGGATGTTCGGGAATCCCGAAAGAGATAGGACTTGGAGTTTCCCAGAGAACTAGGAGTTGAGGGTCCCCAGGAAATAGTGCTTGGGGTCTCTTTGAATACAGGCTTGCCGGGAATGGTCGGGAAGACCCACCTTCTGGGGTTCGAGCTTGGACTTGTCCACGGGGTTAGAGTCTTTGATAATCTCCACCACGTCGTCCCCGAACCTCTCCGTGTAGAACTCCTGTGGACACGGCTCTGACTCGCGGCCACCCGGGCACACGCAGCCAGCACCCCAGCCCCAGGGCAGCCCGGCGGCCCATCCCACCGCCCGCCGCGGGGACGTGCCTCCAGCCGGTGTGAGATCTCTGCCAGCTTGGTGATCGATGGCTCCTTGTACACGAACTCCTGCTCGTCTAGGTCGCCAAAGCGGGCGCCGTAGAAGCCCACGCGGAAATAGGTCCCGAACATGCGCTGGGGCTGTGGGGAGGGGTGTGGTTGCCGGGGAGTTCCCCTCTGGGGGTCTCCCTGCCTCAGAGATGGGTGGCCTTGGGTCCCACGGGGCAGGACGCAGAGAGACAGCCTGGTGAGACGAGGATGGGCAAGAGCTGGACAAAGGGGACCCCTGAGAACATGGGGACTGGGGCGTGAGGACCCCAAGAACATGGGGTCATGGGCGCAGGCAGGGGACCCTGAGAACATCAAGGCGTGGATCCCAATATGAAATCAGGACTGGGGCTGTACTGCTCACAGGTATGTCCCTAATGTTTACAGCAGGTGCCCAATAAATGCTTGAACGACCGAGGGAAGCTATGGCTATCTCTTGCTCTGGGACAGAGGCTCTGGTTCCTGTGTTCTAGGGCATTCCCTCCCGCTGCCTCCAGCCCCAAGTTTGGAAGAAGAAACCCACTCCACCCCACGGACACCACCCCCCGACCGGAAAGGAAGTGGGGTGGCTCTGTGTTCACTCACCAAGGCAGGTCCCGATGGGGTGGGGAGGACATGGCGAGGCCAGGGGGCATGGGGGGGGGACAGGGATACAAAGTCATGGGAGAGGTCAGAGGTCAGAGCCCCTGACCCCTAGGGTCCTGGTGATGCTACCCCATGAGAGTCCTTCCATGGGACAGAGAGATCAGGGACTCGGGAGGGAGGGGAACTGCTTGCTCGCCCCCCCGGCCCCCCCCAGCCTGCCTGCCCGCCCGCCAGGACTCTGGGTTCCTGCCATCTTTGGCCAGAAAACTCTCCCCAAACTAGGAGATGTCTATAAATAGACCCAAGTAGGGAAGAGGTGGGATTGGGGTGGGGGCAGGTGAAGCGGGAGATCGTGGGGGAAGCTGGGGAGAGACAGAGAGATAGCAAGATAGGCAGAGACTTGGTGGCGGGGAGAGAGACAGAGACAGGGAGAGATGGAGGGAAACAGACCACGAGACAGAGACAGAGAGACAGAGGCTGGCAGAGAGAGGGAGGGAGGACACCCAGCTCCCCCCGCAGTGCCCAGCGAGCCCTGCCCAGGGGAGGGGTGGGGTGTCTCTGGAGAGCTCCCAGCTGGGTGAGTCACAAGCTGCCCTCGAGATCTGGGGTGGGGGCCTCTGGGGGGAGGTGGCAGGGGTGCGTCATCACCCGCCAAGCCCCAGCCCCTGCCCCTGCCGCCGTGCTCCTCCGGCGCCCCCTGGTGGTCGCTGGCCGGGGCGGGCCAGCCATCCTGGGGGTCCCAGAGCAGGCAGGTGGCCCCTAAAGGCTGACTCACCTCCCAGCCAGAGCTCTGTCAGGGAGAGAAGATTTAAGGTCAGCAGAGCCCAGGAGGGGGTTGGGGGCGGGGTCTGAGGACGGGGGTCCCGGGCCCACCTGGTGCATGATCTTGGTGAAGGCTTCCTGCAGTTTGCCGTGCACCGCGGCCAGCTTCTTATAATCCCGGTGGGCTTCCAGAATGGGGATGAGGTTCTTGTAGACCTCATTCACCGCCTCATAGAGCCCGCCCTGAGGGAGGCAGTGGGAGTGAGGACTCCCCAAACCCTCCCTCCTGCCTGGAGCACCATCCCCCAATGCTCCTACCTGCCCAGCCTCTGGTATTTCCACTGTGTTCCTGCCAAGCCTCCATCACTTCCTCCAGGAAGCCTACGCAGACTACCCCCACCCGAGATGGGGCACCAGTCCTCCTGCTAGGCCCACACAGATCCTTCTGGGGTCTTCACCACTATTTTGTTTTCTGTAGAGATGGGATCTTGCTATGTTGCCCAGGCTGGTCTCAAACTCCTGGCCTCCAGTGATCCTCCCACCTCAGCCTCCCCAACTGCTGGGATTACAGGCTTGAGCCACTGTGCCTGGCCACTTTTAACAAGTGTTTGCTATGGCCCAGGTGCTGTGTCCGTCTGCATTTACCCCTGTTTCCTCATTGATGGCAGAAGCTATTTTTTGTTTTTTTTTCATTCCTCAAAGGGGAACTGAGCCTCAGAGACATGAAGGGGCTCCCAAGAGCCAGGACCCAAACGCCAGCCTGTTGGACCTAGTGTCCATGACCTCCACGCCCAACTGTGTCCTGACATGGAATAATAGCCACACGTGGGTGCCCCACGCCCCTAACCAGGGCATCAAGCGTGGCATATGGGGGGCAACCTGCAATGTTTGCTGACTGACTATCAGAAGGTCTGTGTCCACTCTCTAGCTTTTTTCTCTTAGGCTTTTGTCTCCTGAGTCTTCAGCAAAGGGACGATAATGAAAACAACATCACCACAGAAGAAGAAATCTCCCTAGAACAC
Source organism: Lepilemur ruficaudatus (assembly GCA_963574885.1). NCBI lineage: Eukaryota > Metazoa > Chordata > Mammalia > Primates > Lepilemuridae > Lepilemur > Lepilemur ruficaudatus. The sequence continues at coordinate 28,926 of CAUYRT010070515.1, read as the reverse complement.
CTGACCTTGAATCTGACCTTGAATCTCACAGGTCCTTCAGATGAAACTACCAGTTCCCCAAAATGTGAGGAACTGAGAAACAGGTGAAGTGACAACACAGAGACACAACCAGCCACATACACACCAAAACACCCCTTGGGGCAAAGGTCCCAGGCCATCAACAAGTCAAATGCAGAAGCAATCAATTGCCTTTATGCAAATTAGCAAACCAAAGGAGAAAACCCCTTTATAACAGTGGAAAAATCAAATGTTTGGGCATCAACACGTCAAGAAATGCATAAAACCCTTATTTCAAAAAGGTGGGGGTGGGGTGGGCATGGTGGCTCATGCCTGTAGTCCTGGAACTCTGGGATGCCCAGGCAGGAAGATCGCTTGAGGCCAAGAGTTCAAGACCAGCCTGAGCAAGAGCAAGATCCCGTCTCTACAAAAAACAGAAAAATTAGCCAGGCATGGTGGCGCACACCTGTAGTCCCAGCTGCTAGAGAGGTTGAGGCAGGAGGATCCCTTGAGCCCAGGAATGTGAGGTTGCTGTGGGCTATGATGACGCCACGGCACTCTAGCCTAGGTGACAGAGCCAGACTCTATCTCAAAAAAACAAAAAACAAAAAAAAAATCTGCAGCCTGGAAGGGCTGAGGTGGTGGAAGCGACGACACCTCCCCTGCAGCCGGTCCCCAAGCCTCACCATGGTGAAGTAGGCGGCCGCCTGTTCCAGCAACCCCACCAGCCCCAGCTCGGTGAAGTGCTTCCCGGAGCAGAAGCCCTCCTCGTCGGGTGACAGGATGTCATCGGAGATGGCAGACTCCTCCAGCACATTGGACGAGATGTTCTGGGGTGGGACAGGTGGCGTCAGACCCCGGCCCCTGCCCCACGAGTGCCGCTGCCCCCTGCCTGCCACCCTCTGGCCACTGACCTGGAAGGAAACGCAGCCCACGGGCAGGTGGCGGCGGTCCTCCAGCAGGGCCAGGTACTCGGCCACCAGGGCGGCTGCGTGCACCATGCACTGGGCGGCCTCCGCGTGGTTGCCCAGCTCCGCGTGCTTCCCCGCCATGTTCTGCAGCCACGTGAGCCGCAGGTCCGGGGAGCCCTGGTAGCCCCGGGCAATCCTGGTGGCCCAGCGAGCAAGCGGGTGGGTGAGGGAAGGGGACTCACCTGGTCCTCCCACCACTTCTCGCTCGTCCATCCCCTCACCCGTCACCCCCACGGGCCAGCCTGTGTCCTCGCTATACCCCGTTCCCTCACCTGTTCCCCCACCTGTCCCCCTCACCTGTCCCCCTCACCTGTCCTTCTCATCAACTGTGCGCTCACCAGCTCCCTCCTCCCTCCTCCGACATCCCCGCCTCCGTCCCTCTCTCCTCCTGCTCTCCCGTCCCCTGTGGGTGAGCGGGCGTGGCGAGGGGCCACCCGGCCGGCCGCACCTGTACATGAGGTCGATGAGCATCTCGGGATCCTCCTGGTGCTCCTTCATCTTCACCGTGTCGGTCAGGATCATGTGCAGGTTGAACATCAGGTCCTGGACCTGGCGCCGGGGAACGGCGGGGCCAGTGAGGGCACCGGGGGGGTGACGGGGACCGAGGCGGTGGGTTGAGGTGACCAAGGGGAGGCGGGGCGGGGGCTCAACAGGCGTCACCTGCTCGGCGAAGGTGCTGTCCCGCAGGCCCACGTCCTCCTCGGCGTAGGTGAGGATGGTTTTGAGCGAACGGCGCAGGTGCTCTTCGCTGAAGTTCTGCGTCGTCCCCACCAGGGACGAGAGTGACATGGTCACCTGCATCTTCACTCGGGCGAAGTTCTGCAGGGGCCGAGGAGGGAGAGCGGGCAGGTGAGCCTCGGACACGGGAGCCTGCTCACCGCGGCACCGTGGCCGTCACGTTCTGCCAGCGATGCTCCATGACGGCCTCTGCCCGCCCCCCCTTGTGAGGACCACGCCCCGGCCCCACTCACATGGCCAATCTCGAAGTTCTGGCGCATGAGCAGGTAGAGCGAGGCGCTGGCGTGTGTGCGGATGGTGCTGATGCGGCTGCCGCAGTGTCGCAGGAGCCTCAGGCACAGGTCGGCGCACAGCTCCGTGTCCTCCTCGAACAGCAGCTCTGGGAACTGCCCCCCAGAACCCCGACAGATGCGGTTCAGCACATCCTGGTTCCTGCTCAGAAGGTCCCAAGTGGGGACCCAGGCAGGGGCACCTGTCTGTGTTCTGCCCACTTCGGCCAAGCACAGCCGGCTCAGCAGTCAGACCTGGGTTGAAGCCCTTGCTGTGTGACCTTGGGCGAGTGACTTGGCCACTCTGATCCTCACTTCCTTCCTCTGTAAACTGTGGCAAGATGGTCTCTGCTGCATGGAGTTGCTGAGCACACATTATGCGCTCACTGAATGAGCTACTGTCACTATTATTCTTATTTTTTTAGAGACAGAATCTCTCACTTTGTCGCCCAGGCCAGAGTGCAGTGGAGCAATCATAGCCCACTGCAGCCTTGAACTCCTGGGCTCAAACAGTCCTCCTGCCTCAGCCTCCCGATGTGCTGGGATTACAGGCGTGAGCCACTGTGCCTGACTGATGGGCTCATATTATCATTCTAAGAATCATGGTCGTCAAATGGTGCTCACCTTGGACACCAGGGCCCGCTGGGTGGCCAGGCCGTGCTGCAAGAAGAGGGCGCTCTGGGCACTGCCCAGACTGTACAACACGACCTTCAGCACCGCACCCAAGACGCTCTCTCGGGCCTCTGACAGCATTACCGTCTGGGGTTGGGGAGACGGTCAGAAATCCAGGTGTTAGAGGCCGGTGTGGTTACAGGGACAGGGAAGGAGAAGGATTATGGAGTCAGAGATCACAGGGTACTGCGGTGCAGTCAGAGGACGGGGAAGACGCTGGATCAAGCCGTACCTGCACGATGATCTCCAGTGTGTCTAGAACCACCAGGCTCGCCTCGGTTGCCAGGTTCCCTTCCACTAAAGCCTCACGTTCCACTTCATCCTTGGTCCTGGAGGGGAAAGGAGGTCTTGGGTGGGGTTGGGGCCGCTTGGGGCCACATCCCACGCCCCAGCTGCGCTCTCTCCCATCCTTGGCATCCCAGGGCGCACCGGCTCCCTAGAAACTGGTCTGCACGCAGCCAACCCCTTCCGCCCACACTCACTTGTCCACGCGGTCTGAGGTCTGTCTCCAGTGTGTGATGCTCTTCCGCCAGCGGACGTTCTCCTGGTGCCCAAATGGGCTCCGCTCTGAGCCGCACGGGCACGCACGTGTTCACGGACGCGTGAAAACAGAAGGCCACATGTGGGCGGGAGGAGAAACACGCAGGCATGCGGATACCCAAGTGGGGCGACCCGTAAGGACCCGGGTGAAGCGGAAGGCTGCCAGGTGGCCACATGCAGGTAGGTACGAGTGACAGATGGGGACAGGGAGGCCTACGGGGATGGCAGTGACATGTGGACTTCTCTCCGGGAAGAGTGGGCCGGATGGGGGGTATGCACGGGCCCCCCTCGTGGGGTCCCCTGCCCACAGGCTGGGAGTGGCCAGTGGGGATGGGGACACGTTGTGCTCTCACCACGACTCCGTCGAACCATTTCTTGTCGGGCCCCGATGGTGCCCAGGATGGCTTCCTCCAGCCGCGCCTTCATGTCCAGTGATTTTTTGAACGTGAGGCTGTTGATACGTTCAAAGGCCTTTTTCCCCTGGGAGGGCAGAAAGCTGGGGTTCAAGGTGAATTCTGTTCCTGTCGGTGGGACCTGGGCTAGTGAGGTCCCTCTTGTCCAAACCCTGCCGCACCCTCAGGACCCCATCCTCGAAGACACGGTTTACCCCTTTCCTCTAAACTCTCGGCACCTTCCAGATACTGCTCGTGAAGGCTCCGCACAGAAGCCACGCACCCCGACCCCCTCCCCCTCGGCCCTGCAGAGCGCGCTGCACAGAGGCAGCCGCCGGGGCCCTGGGAAGCACACGCCGCGCCTGTCTCTGCCGCAGCCACCGCCGGCCAGCCCCTCACACCTTGTACTCGAAGGCCGCCAGGCAGAGGTACAGCAAGTCCAAGAGGCGTCCCAGCTGAGGGAGGGCCAGGTCGGCGGCCCAGCACTGCAGGAGAGCCGGCTCCGCGTTCTTCAGTACCCACAGCACGCACGCCAGCAGGGTCCGACTGGACTCCGCAGAGAGGGGACAGCCTGAGCGAGGAGCCTGGGGCCAGTGAGGGGACAAAGTTAATTTTCACCTTCTCCGCATCAGTGGAGCTGAGTATCAGCCAGTTTGTATCTCATTACGTAACTTGTGTCTGTAAGGACAAGCCTCGGACTCACCGTGGGGGGCCCCTGGGAGATGCTGGCCCGGGAGCCGGGGGCCAGGGGGCCACCAGCAATGGCCATGGCCACTGAGGGGTTGATGGTACCTCCAAAGTCCCCTTCGCCGTCTATGTCTGAGTCAAGCATCGAGGCAAGTCTCGACCGCTGACCTGGGCCCTCTGGGGGGATGGACAGGGCAGAGGAGAACGAGGCCTCGGTCAGTGCTGTCCCGTCTCCGATCTCAGAAGTCTTTCCTCACCCCACCCAGACCAGGCTGGAGTCTCTGGGCATCAAATCCCAGAACTTCCTCATCATACTTTTAATCAGATACACTAATAGCGCAACAGTTCACAAGCTCCACAAAAACCCAAACTGTATCTGATCTGACGACCACTGTGTGCTCAGTATGGCCCCACCCACAACAGTAGTAACAGTAAAGACAACGATGAGGATGATGAAAATGACAATGACAGTAATACTACTACTGATGCTATTATTGTAGCATCGATGAGCACTTATATAGCATTGCCTATGTGCCAGGTGCTGTTCTAGGCACTCCAAAAATATTCACTCTTGGCCAAGTGCAGTGGTTCATGCCTATAATCCCAGCACTCTGGGAGGCGGAGGTGGGAGGATCACTTCAGGTCAGGAGTTCGAGACCAGCCTGAGCAAGAGCAAGACCCCGTCTCTACAAAAAGATAGAAAAATTAACCAGGTGTGGTGGTGGCACCTGTAGTCCCAGCTACTGGGGAGGCTGAGGCAGGAGGATTGCTTGAGCCCAGGACTTTGAGGCTGCAGTGAGCCATGATGATGCCACTGCACTCTAGCCCGGGTGACAGACTAAGACTCTGTTTCAAACAAAAAAAATTCACTCTTAATCATCAAAACAACCCTACAAAGGTAACTACTTTCATTATTCCTATGTTATGGATAAAGAAACTGAGGTACAGAGAGGTTAAGTTACTTGTCCAGGGTCACACAGCAGGTAAATGGTAGAGCTAGGATTTTACCCTCAGCAGTCTGCTTCCTAAGTCTATGATCTTAAAAAAGTAACCCTCATCCCCTCCCTGTGAAAGTCTCACCAGGCAGAGGAGCTGCCAACAAAACAGATCTTGACCTAGAGACTCTTAAAACAAAAAGTAGATTGAATCTCACTACAGCTCTAGCTCAATGCAGCCCAGCTTAATTCCTGACTGAACCTAGATGATCAGTCTATTATCCTTTCACTGGAGAAAAATGAGCATTGTTTTAGCCCTATACTTCTTTTCTGTACAATGTCCAAAATATAATAAAAAATTACAAGACATGTGTTGAGACAGGATGATGTGATGGATAAGAGAGAAAACAGACAATAGAAGCAGACACACAGATGGCCAAATGCTGAAGTCAGCAAATGAGGACTTTAAAACCAAAGTCGGAGGAAAAGATGGGCAAAAATGCCCCCCCCCAAAAATAGACAATTTAAAAATGGAAAAGTGGGATCTGCCAAAAAAAAAAAAAATCAAATGGACATTTTACAACTGAAAAATACAATATTAAAAATGAAGAACTCAATGGATGGGGTGAGGAGACTGGACACAACAGAAGACATAATTAGTGAACAGAAAGACAGGTGAATGGAAAATTTCCCAACTGAAGCAAAAAGAATGGAAAAAACCAGAACAGCGCATGACAGACATGTGACACAATCAAAAGGACTAACATACGTGTAATTGGAGTCCCAGGAGAGAAGAGCGAAAATGAGGCAGAAAAAAAAATTCAACAGACAGTGGCTGAGAACATCCCCAAACTGATCACCCCACAGATCCCAACTCTGTGCTTCCAACCACTGCATTATACTGTCCCTCAACCCTGTCAATAAATGTTTGTTGAATAAACAGGTGAATGAATGAACACAGGGCTCCAACCATCTTCTCATCTGGGTGTTTCTCACTTTCCATTCTTCACATTCTCTCTTCTTAGAAAATAATAAATGGTACAATAACATCACCCATTTATTGTGGGCTGACAGTAGCTGGAGCTATTACTGTTCTCATTTTACAGATGAGAAAGCCGAGGCTCAGAGAATTTATGGTGACTAGTGCTCTGTGGCAGAACTTGAACCTGCTCTGCTGATCCTAACGCCCATCCCGATACCCTTGACTGTGTGCCTTGTGTGACTAAGCCCCTGGATCATGTGACCCCACCCTTCCCTGGCCCGCTGACCAGCAAAGTCATGCAGCCGTGGCAGCGTGTCCCGTGCAAGTGACAGCAGTGGCAGGTACAACTCAGCCACACGAGCCTTCACGGTGGCCTCGGCGTAGCGAGAGTCAGTGTCATGACTGCAGAGCAGGCTGTGCACAGCACTGATGGCCTTCTTGTGCAACACGGATGCCCTGTGGGGTAGCGGGGTGGGTGCTCAGGACAGAGTGGACACAGTTCCTGGACCATCCCACCCGTCCTGACCTGTGCTCACCCCTCAGCTTCGGGATCAAGGGCCAGCGCCAGCTCCGTCAGCAGGAGCCCTGCCAGGAAGTGCTGCTGCCGGAAGGGCCCACTCAGCTCGAACATGCTGGTCACCTTGGGGTCCGGGGCCTGGCTGGAGAAGGTGGAGCTCTGCAGAGGGTGTCGGGGGTTAGAAATCAGGGATGCCAGTGGTCAAGGGTCAGAGGTGACAGGTGACCATTAAAGCCATCTTGGAGGAGACAGAAATCATGGTGCTGAATGCCAGAGATGAGAGATTTGGATAATTCACTTGGAGGTGACAGTGGGCATGAGGTTAAAGGCCAGAGGTGAGAGGTCGGGGTTAACTCATCTGTGAGGTAACAGGGCATGGGGTCAAAAGTCAGAGGACTGACAGACCGCAGCTGAAACGATGCTGGCCTGGGAATCAGGATTGAGGGGTGAGAAATCAGAAGTCACTCCTGGGAAACCGCTGAGAAGGATGCACCAGAGGTAAAAAGCCAAGGGGAGGAGGGGGTCAGTCACCTAGGCAGTGGCCCACCATGAAAGGGACAGAGATGAGGGGACCAAAGGAGACAGGTGGAAGGTGAGAGGTCACAGGTCAAGGGGAGGAGGCAGAAGTGAGGCCCACCCACCTGGGAGGCGGTGGAAGATACGGAGGGGGAGGGCGAGGCCGGGGGCGATAGCGGGCAGCAGGGGAGGTTGAGGGTCACGTAGTGCTCGTGGCTGCACAGGATGCGGGTGAATTCCATGCGCAGAGTCAGGAGGGCGGCCGGGTTGGGGGAGGACTGGAGCCGCGTGGCCACCTGCGGGGGAGGGGCGGTCGGCCGTGACGTCAGCACTGTCCCGTCCACCGCCCCCGCCGTGTCGTCCGCCCCGCCCACCCCTACCTGCTTGTAGTGGGCCCGGACCAGGCTGAAGACGAAGCCGCGGTCAGCCAGGGACAGCAGGTCGCTGAGGAAGAAGGCCAGGCTGGCGTTGAGGCGCTCGGCCAGCTCCATGTCCTGGGGACACAGGGACCTGTCAGTCCACAGCCACCCCATCTCTGTCTGCATGAGTCCCCGCAGGGGCAAGGCCACCTGCCACCTCCAGGAGCTGCCTCACTGCCCCAGAGCCTTTGTCCCTGGGCCCTCCTGTTGTCCTCCCCACGCTTCCTAACACAACGTGGCAGAGACTGGCCGCTCACTTTCTGCAAAATCCTCCCCTTCTCTGTCCATAGCGCCGAGCAGGGAAGAGACTACATTCCCCAGCATCCCTTGCAGGTGGGCGGCACCATGTGACCACATTCTGGCCAATGGGGTTTGAGGGGAAGTGAGGTGACTGACTACCTAGATGGCAAAGCTGTTCAATTCTTGAAGTGGCCGGTGCCGCGGAACCACAAGGGCTGGGCACACACTGTGAAACCCCCTGGAACCTTAGAAATAAACTTCAGTTATTTAAATCACTTGGGATTGCATTCAAAAGAATTAGCCTCTTCCTTAAATGATACACCCTCAGCAATCAATTAATCAGGACGTACTGAGCATCTATTATGTGCCAAGCCTTGTGACTGAGGCAGACACGGTCCTGCTGCTTGTCCAACTCACGGTCTCACGTGTGGGGGAGACAGACCATAAACAAGAATTCCAGATAGTTCTATCTGCTTTGAAGACAATAGAATGGGGTGATGCTTCGAGAGAAGCCGGAAGGATGAGAAGGAACCAAGAGGAGAAAGGCATTCTGGGTAGAGGGAACAGTCAGTGCAAAGACCCCGAGGAAGGATGTGGCTGGCAAGTTAGCTTCAGAGTCCACGGGGCAGCAGCGACTGGGTCTCCCTTGCGCATGGAGCCCGATGCAATCAGTGCTCAACAAATGCCAAGAGAATGAATGAAACTGCTGTGACCTGTCACCGAGCCCCCCTAGCAGCGGCAAGGATGCTGCTTTTCAGGGTCATTCCTTGTTCTTCCCTGCAGCCCCTTCTGAAAGTGGTCAGGCCCGGGGATTGTCAGCCCTTGGGAAAGCTCTAGTGAGACACGATCGAGACCTTCGAGACCAGCTCAGAGGTTGCATGGGATTGTGCAAGGGCTGGCCTGGGCCGGAACGGCGTTTCAAAAGTCTGGAAAGTTCTCATCAAATCCAGAAGTCCCGTTTCTCTTTCAAAACCAGACAATCTGGCCATAGCAGAGCCACGTTCCTGCAGGGTTTCTGTCGCCGGACTGAGCAATGGTTTCCCCTGTTAGATGGCGTCGCTGCTTCTCTCTGGTCTACCGTAACCCCCACTCTCCCAACTGAAGCTGACATTGAGAGCATGGGCTCTGGCACTGGGGCGGTCAGATTCGAATCCTCATTTTGTCCCTTGCTAGCTGAGTGGTACCAGGTTAAGCTACTCAGTCATTCTCTGCCTCAGTTTCTCCATCAGTAAAATGGCGATTACATAAATACCAACTTTATGGGTTATTGGGATAATTTAATGATACAATCCATCTAAAGTGCTTCGATAGGCCGGGCGCGGTGGCTGACGCCTGTAATCCTAGCACTCTGGGAGGCCGAGGCGGGTGGATCGCTCAAGGTCAGGAGTTCTAAACGAGCCTGAGCAACAGTGAGACCCCGTCTCTACTATAAATAGAAAGAAATTAATTGGCCAACCAAAAATATATATAGAAAAATGAGCCAGGTATGGTGGCACATGCCTGTAGTCCCAGCTACTTGGGAGGCTGAGGCAGGAGGATCGCCTGAGCCCAGGAGTTTGAGGTTGCTGTGAGCTAGGCTGATGCCACAGCACTCCAGCCCAGGCAACAGAGTGAGACTCTGTCTCAAAAAAAAATAAAGAAATAAAGTGCTTAGATATACAGTAGGCACTCAATAAAGGCTCGATATTATTACTATGATCACTATTGTTGCCTGCCTAGTTCCTGTGGGCATTGGAAATGATTGGTGTTCTAGGACCGGGACAGTTGTCCGGGTCTCAGAACATCAACATCCATTTATTAAACACTTCCTGTATACTGGTACTCTGCTAAGGGCTAATGGATCTGTCCTGTCACCTTCCTGCTCTCACCAACCCCCATGCCCCCTCATGCACTGCAATCCAGCCACACTCACCTCCTCACTGCTCTCCTAACAGCCCAGCACAGTCCTGCCTCAGGACTTTTGCATTTGCTGTTCCCCCTGCCTGGAATGTTCTTCCCCAGGCATTGCCCAGACTATTTCCTCACTTTCTTCATGTCTCCCCCTAGAAGTCAGCTCCAGGAGGGTCAGAATTTTGGTCTGTTTTGTTTATTGCCATGGGGCTACATCCAGCTCAGGGCTGTACACACTGCAGGTGCTCAAGAAACAGACGATGAATGACAGACTCATCCAGCAAACTGGATTCCTCGTCTCGCAGCCACAAGGCACTGGGCGGGATTGTCACCCTTGCCTGGCTGGCTGGCTTTCTCTGTCCTCCCTCAGGCCTCTCCCCCTGTGCACCCCCTTACCTTGTGGACACGGGTGGTGACCTCTAGGCCCACAGAGCCTACCAAGGCTGCAATGTCATCCAAGAAGCGTCCAGGGAAGCGCAGCTTGCGGGGCGTGTCCAGCCGCTGGCCGAGAAGCAGGTGCAGCGCCATACTCTTCACCTGGGGGCAGGGTGAGAGGGCTGTGGGTGGGGCTTTAGGGGCCATGGGCGGAGTGGGCTTAAGGAAGGGGCGGGGCTTTAGCGGCAAGCTAGGTAGGCTGAAGATAAACTTGAGCCCTGTAGGTATAAACTGAGGGCGGGACCTGAGAGTGATGTGGGCAGGGCTTGTGGTCTGTGGGTGGGGCTTGAAGGCCATGGGCGGGGCCTGCGTGAGTCAGAAGGCTGAGGGGGCACGCATGGTGTGGGAGGGGCTGAAGCAGGTCTGTGGGTGGGACGGAAGGTGGGGCTTGAGGAGCTGGATTTGGGGGAGCCGGGGCTGGGGCTTGAAAGCCCATCCAAGAGCCACGGGAAATGTGGCCAGCAGGTTTCAAGAAGGGGCCGATCAAGGCATTTAAGAGTTTTTTTTGGGGGGCTTCCCTCTCCATCTGGGGATAGTTCTTGGAGGAGGGAGGTATCTCTCTGGGTAGGGGTCTCTCAATGGTCTCTCTCCCTGAGCAGTCTCATGGTGAAGGGGGAGCCCTCACTCTGTGAAGGAAGGTTTCAGGTACAGTGTCTCCAGGGAGACCCCCCTTTAGGACCTCTCATCTCTCTGTGGAAGTTGCTTGGGGCCATTCCTCAGGGGTCTCAGGTATGCTCTCGGGGGCTTCTCTCCCTCAGGAAAAAGGGGCTCCCCTGGGGGTCTCTTGCTGCCAGGCAGGTGGGGGGCTCACCATGAGCTGGAAGAAGAACCAAGCGTGCTGGAGGACCGCCTCGCGCACAGCACTGCTGCTGACCACCCACTGCAGCGCCAGCTCCTCGTGAAGCAGCTGGGGGAAGAGGCAGCGGTCACAGGGGGCCAGGCGCCACCCCCTCCCACACCCGCCGCCGCTGGTGGGCATGCCAGGGGAGGGCTTAGTGCAGCAGGGGGCCATGCAGGAGGAGAGGGACAAGAAGAGGCAATGTGCTCCTTCCCTGGGCTCTTGGACCCTGCTGAGCTCTGGGCTGGAGGAGGAGGAGCTCTCGGCCCCTTTGCTGGGGCCTGGGGCAGAGACTGAGTCACCCAGCCCCTCCCCCCACTACCTTCTGCATAGTGGGTCTCGGCTGGGTGGCTGGCGGGGCCGAGGAGGAGCCCTCGAGGTAGGAGGAGGCTCGGCCAGAGTTGCGGTCGGTGGCCTATGATGGGATATGATGGCGAGGAGAGGGTTAGTGTGGGGGAGGCAGTGATGACATGGGCAGAGGAAAGACATGTCCATGGGGACATGGATGGAGAAGAGAGGTGGGTCGGTGTGAATACAGAGAAAAAGACGCTTCCATGTGGATGAACACGGGGTGGTGGGGACAGGTGGGGATGAGAGATGGGTTGGTGTGGCCAAGGTGCCGTGGAGTGGACAGGGCAGGGGAGGCAGGGACTGATGGGAGAGGAGCCAGAGAAAGCCAAGTGACTTCAGATCAAGGTGTGTGGCTGTGGGCAGAGAAGAATGTGATGGAGGAGGTGAGAATGACAATGAAGATGCAGGGAGGAGGTGACAAGGCGAGCAGGAGGGGACCGTGGATGCAGCTCAAACAAAGGTTTGCAAATGAGTGAGAGAGGGGTGGGGTGAAGGTGGAGATGAAATCAGTGTAGACAACAAGAGTGTGTGTGGCCAGAGGAGGTGTAGACAAAGTGGGTTAGAGGAGAGGGAAGGAGAAAAAAGAGGCAGGAAGACAAGGACAGAGGAGGTGACATAGTCATGAGAGATGAAGCAGCTGAAACAGCCCCAGGGGCCAGGCCTGGCCTTGTCCCAGCCTGGCTTGGGGGCTTCACAGGGCCTCACTGTCCCCATCTGTGAAATGGGTACAGGGGGACTCAAGCTCCACTCTCGCCTCCTCCTTTGCTGATCAGGAGGTGAGGCGGCTGGCAGGGACAGGAAGTCTAACGGTGGAGTTGGCCCAGCCCCCAGGACCAGCCTTGACACTGATGGCCCCTCTAGCTCCCCCAGTCCCCGCCACACCCTGGATCCTTGGCATGTAGCACGGTGCCACTTGCTGTTTGGAATGCCACTCTCAAACGAAGCTGTCACCTCCTAACCTCCTTCCTGTTCTCCAAGGCACAGCTGACTGTCAGGGAATTAGGATGTTGAGGGGAGCCCTGTTCAAAGTGCCAGTGGCAGGGGAGGGCAGGGGCCATAAACCCAGACTTCCCTTCTCTGGCTGGCACCATCTCACCCTTCAGGTCCTAGCAAAGACATCACCCCCGCATCACCCAGAGGGAAGCTGGCGCCCCACTGCTGTTCACTTGCTTTCTGGCATTTTCAAACCGTGCGATTACACACCTGTGCGTCTGTTTGATCCGAGTGTATTTCCCTGACTAATCGGAGCTCAGGGGAAGCTGGGCCAAGGAGCTAATCTTCCCAGCAACATCCCGCCTGCAATGTCCTCAGCCCTAACTCGAGCACAGCATCAGGACCGCTGCGCTGAGCAATCTGCTTCAAGTCCTTACTAGATCTGAAAATTTGGAGCAAAATCTTCATTTTACAAATGAGGAAACTGAGGCTCAGGGACAGGTAGCCAATTGCTTGGGGCAGCAGAGCTAAGACCTGCACCCCAGTCTGTCTGGAGGCAAAGCCCTTCCCCACACCAGGCACCTGGGAAGAGGGAAAGGGGAGTTCTTTGTCTGAAATGGGATAGGGGGCCCAGAGATTCAGTTCCACCCCCTTGACAACATTCAGGTTGGCTATGCCAAGGGGACAGTTGAGAGTCCCCTGAGCAGAGGTGGATTAAAGGGAGGGGACTAGGCCATGCAGGGCAGTGAGGTTAGGGGTGAAATTTGCATATCATTTGCATGCTATTTGCATATCACCCCATGCCTCTGTCTCTGTCTGAGCCTGTGGCCCATGTGGCAGCAAAAGGCTGGTTAAGATGACCCAGTGATGCCACAGCCCCAAACAAAGGCAGGGGGGGTCTGCAGGCAGCACCCCTAGGTTAGTCGGAGGCAGCCAGGAAGGTGAGAGGAGCTCATGCTGAGGTGGGCGTCACACTCGCGCAGGGGCAGGGAGGGAGGGCACCTGTCTGGGGTCGGCCCCGCAATAAGGGGGCGCCCGCCGCAGCACAGCCTTGCTGCCTCCCGGAGCGTAAGCGGAATTCACCCAGGAGTGTGAGCGATCGATGCCCTGGAGATACACGGGTAACTGGTGGCATCCCCGACGCAGGGCGGGGAAAGCAGCATGAAACACCAAGCGTGGACGCTGCCCTGGGCCTTACATGTGCCCACGTGTGCACCCACACGCAGTGCTGGAGAACGTGCACGTGTGCACAGGTGCATGGGGTATATGCCTTTTGCACCCGTGCAGGTAGGCGCACAGGGTGCGCGTGTAATACACAGCCACGTGGGTATGTGCACGAGATGTGTGCGTATACGCACCCGTGCACGTATGTGTATGGGGTGCACGTGTACACACACCGTGTACATAGGTACGTGGGGTGCGTGTGTATATGTACCCATGTAAACAGGTGTATGGGATGTGTGTGTGTACGCACCCGTGGAGGTGTGTGCCTGGGGTGCGTGTGTATATGTACCCGTGTACACAGGTGTATGGGGTGCACGTGTACATGCACCATGTACATAGGTACATGGGGTGCATGTGTATATGTACCCGTGTACACAGGTGTATGGGGTACGTGTGTACATGCACCATGTACACAGGTACATGGGGTGCGTGTGTTTATGTACCCGCGTACACAGGTGTATGGGGTGCGTGTGTGTACGCACCGTGTACATAGGTACATGGGGTGCATGTGTATATGTACCCGTGTACACAGGTGTATGGGGTGTGTGTGTGTACGCACCCGTGGAGGTGTGTGCCTGGGGTGTGTGTGTATATGTGCCCGTGTACACAGGTGTATGGGGTGCACGTGTACATGCACATACTACGTACATACTGCTCTTTATTTGACCAGACCAAGCTCTGCCCCCATCCTTGGTCATGGAGCGCAGAGCCCAGAGCAGTCCCCAACCTGCGGCAGCCACAGCCCAGCCCCCGTGCCCGGAGTTAAGCCTTCCTCGTGCTTTGGTCACTGTTGTTCCCCATCTTCCAGTGACAGTGAGATTCTTCACCCGCCCCCTCGGCAGCCACAGCCACTGAGGCTGGCGGTCCCAGTGGCCCCCTCACCCTACCTTGCTGGCCAGGATACGGGAAACCTCATCATCCACGGAGCCGGGAGCCACGGCTAGGTCAGGGTTGCTGCTGCTGATGCTCTTGGAACGGGCCAGGTAGAGGCTTGCGGGGTGACCAGAGCCACGGGCCAGGGTGGCAGCCTGCACTGTCACTGGAGGGGCCCCTGGGAACAGAGGGAACAGGATCAGCACCCTGCCCACCTGCCATGAAGACCCCTAGTCCTTTCCTAGATGGCCACCCTTGACAAAGTCACTTTCCCTCTCTGAGCCTCTAAGTTCCTCATCTATAAAATGGGTACAATGGCTGCTGCCTCATAGAGACCTAGGGGGATTGAAAAACTAAGAATAATGCCTGGCACACAGGGATTGGTGTTATCATTAATTATTTGGCATATGAAAAAAATCCACCTTTACTGAGTGCTCACAATGTGCTAAGCATTTTGCAGGGACTGCTGTATCATTTACTGTTACCAGTGCCCTATGAGGTGGGTATTATTATTGTCTCTGTTTTATGAAAGGGAAAACAGGCTCAGAGAGGTGAAGTCACTTGCCCAGGCTCATAGAGATTGCAGGTGATAGAGCTCAGGATTCAAACCCAGGCAGCTCGGAGCAACACAAGATGCTTGCTGACTGGCTGAATGATCACCAGAGACCACATGCCTTGGGGTTGGGCAAAAGTACGGAAGACATTATCTCTCTCGCAAGTTGCCCAAACCAACCAAAGCTTGTGAGGCCTCAGGGCCTTTGCACGTGCTGTTCTCACTGCCTGGGACGCTAGTCTCCGAGATGTTTTCTGTCTCCCAGGGCTTTCCACCAACACTCACCACCTGGGAGGCTGGGCTCAGTGCCAGGTAGGCGAAAGGCATAGTGGACGTAGGCTGCCAGCTGCAGGCAGTGACCACGCGCATCCTGGGCGGTCTCCAGGCTCCGGTGGACAAGGCTGACCACATGGGCCATCGCTTCAAAGGCCCCGCGGCCCAAGTTCACTGTCGGGCAGAGCAGAGGTCAAGTTCCATCCAGGGCCCAGAGCCTCTTTCCTCCCCACCCACTTTCCAAAGATAGAGACATCAGGACCCAAGGGGTCATGTGACCATCAAGGGAACATAGAGGACTTGCTCTGGGTGCAGAGCACTGGGGCCATTTTTCAGATGGCAAAACTGAGGCCAGAGAGATAACCAGGCTATCAAAGGTCACTTAGGACCAGGGCACTGAGGAGCCATCTTCCAGATGGGGAAACTGAGGCCCGAGGCCGCACTCACTCACCAATCTGGCCATTGATGATTGGAGGCCGCACGACCAGACGCACAAGCTTGTCCAGAACGTGGTGGGAGAAGGCCACAAGGGGCTCGGGGCTGGCCAGGCGCAGGGATGTGAGGCTGGCCCTCAGCTCCTGTTCCATGGTGCCCTCGCTCAGCACGGTGTCCTTGAGCCGGAACGGGAAGGCCCCCTCCTCCAGGACGTGCACCAGCGTGAAGAACTTATCCAGGTGCAGGTCCTGGGTGGGGACATGGGGAAGGCCTGAGTCAGCAGCTTCCCTGAGAGCCCAGCCCAGCTGACCAAAGTCACGTCCACGGCCCGAGGCCACACATCCCTGGCCTGCGGCAACTGTTGCCCAATCCCCGGGCAGCAGGGCAGGTGCGCGTACCTGGGGGTGCACAGAGGACACTGCGGTGAGCTCCACGCTGAACACGCCCTTGTGCCCGTCCACCCAGCGCATGCCTGGCAGTGCCACCTGAGGGAAGGAGGCACCAGCTGGGCGCTGGCCGAACCCCCACTAATCAGGCCACCCGGGAGCCCCGGCCATCGCGACATTGTGGCCTGAGTGTGGCCCAGCCTAGAGGAGCAGCCGGGAACTCCACACCCTGCCCAGTCCCAATGGACTAACGGGGACCACTGGGAGGGGTAGAAACCCACATGCCAGGAGGGGGGACAGAGAATGGGGACATAGGGTGGACATTGACTGAGTCAGGAAATAGCTTCATGGAGGCACCAGTAGAGGAGGACGAGGCTCCCCGGGGCGCTGACAGCAAGGCAGGCGGGTGACTTGGGCGCGCTCGCGGGGGACATACGTCCGGCGTGAGCACGGAGTAGCTGGGTGGCGGCTGGTCCACGGACACGGGGAGGCAGAAGGGGCCGGTCCTCAGGCGGCCATGCTGCAGCAGCGGGATCCACTGGGGGAAGGCCAGGGGTCAGGCCTGCAGCCGGGCCGGGTGACAAGGAGGGCTCAGGGGGCAGGGCAGGGGCGGCTCACAGTGAAGCCCACGGGCGTCTCCAGGGCGGTGCCCGGCCGGGGCTGGCAGCTGACGTGGTAGAAGGTGAACAGCAGGTGATGGTTCTCGGTCACACAGGCCGGAAGACGCAGCTTGAACTCCTCGTAGAACTCGGGGGACCTGGCGGGACCAGCTGGGGGATCCGCTGGGGGCTGGGATTCCCCTTGCCAGCCCCACGGCCTCGGCCACTCAGGTCCCCAGTACTGCCGGGCCCCGCTGTCCCTGCTCTCTGCTTCAAGTTAGCCCACCGGTACCCCAACAGCCTTTGCCTGCCTTCTTGCTGCCCCCTGTACCGCCGCCTGTGCCGTCCCCTGTGCGTACAAGGGCCATGGCCCCGCACTGTGCCATCCTGACACCCGCCAGTGTCCCCGGGGTCCCCATGCATCCCACCAGCCCACGTACTTGCTGTGGTAGACCACGGGCGTGAAGGCCTCGCGGGTGAACTCGCTGCAGCTGGACTTGCCGAAGATGACCTAGGGGGTGTGCACGTGAGGGGCCCGCCGCGGAGGCCCCGCCGCCCTGCCCGGGGACACAGCCACTGACCGGCAGGGCCTGGCTGGGGTCCTCGCCCGCCATGTACTGGATGCGCACAGCAAGGTTGCGCACGGAGCCCTGGCGGCTGCTGAAGTTGAGGCTGTGGGGGTGCACAAAGAGCAGGTTCCTGCGGGGAGGCGGGAGGTGGGGGTCAGAGGGGCGGGGCCCTGCGGGCGCACAAAGGAGCTGGGCTGCAGGAACAGGCCGGCTGGGGACACAGACCACTCGGGGAAGACAGGGTCGCGAGGCTGGGGCACTGGGGCTGCGGGAGAGGTATCATGGGCACCAGGCAGGAGAGAGGACGGACTGGCACGGGGGAGGGGACACAGAATGGCTTTGGGGGCACTAATGGGCACACTAAGACGGAGGGCAGGGAACAGATGGACACTCAGGGCCAGAGTTCCAAAGTGGCCCGAGTGGCCTGACTGCCCTTCCCCCAGGGAGAAGTCACTCGAGCAATGTGGCCTCTCAGGTGGGGAAACTAAGGTCAGAGTCCAAAGGTAGGGGTGGGGGTCAGAGTCCTGCCTCCCTCCCCAAGCGGTAACTCTATGCAAGCCCCAACTTCCCTCTGGGCCTCAGTTTCCCTATCTGTATAATGGGGTTGTCAAGCCATCTAGCTGAGCATTTGCATTAATAACTCTACTAATGAGAAATAACAATAATGACAATAATTGCACCAAACACTTACATGGGACCTACTGTGCGCTGGGCTCCCTTTTAAGCACTCAGCGTGAAGTAACTCATTTACTTCTCACAGGCAGCCCACGAGACAGGGCTAAGCTCACACCCATTTTACAGGCAGGAAAACTGAGTCACTTGTCCACAGTTATCCAGGGAGTAAAGTCACAGTTAGCATTGATCTGGGGCATTTGTGGGTCCTGGAGTCAGGCTGTGTGGCTTTGGGAGAGTCTCCGCCACCTGCATCTGCTACTGACCAGGCCAACGAAGGCCCCTGCATTGCAGGCAGGTGGGAAGGGCACAAGAGCAGAACCTAGCACAACGGCCAGCTGGGACAGCTCTGGGCAAACCATCGGCGCTCCTAAAAGCCTCACTGTTAATACCAACATCGTTGTCATGCCTGTTCACAGGTGGGGAAACTGAGGCTCGGCACAGTGAGCATCAGGGTCCCCCAAGGGGGTCCTAGGCCCATCCTCTCCCTGTGCTCCCTGCCACGCCTGCCCTGAGCCCCAGGCAGCGTGATCCCAGAGTGGCTCGGCCGGCCGGCCACTCGCCTGATGTAACTGTCGCGCCACCGCGAGGCCCTTGCACAACCCGGGGCACCCAGCTGGCTGGTTAACGATTGACTCGGGGTCAGCGGGGATGCGGGAGCATAAAAGGCACCAGCAGTGGCACTGTGGCTACACACCATGCCAGTGCTTGCTCTGTGCCTGCTGTGGGCCCTGGCAACGGTGGCCCAGCCTGCGCCTGCAGCCCCTGTGGGCAGCCTGGAGCCGGCAGAGCACGAGGAGCTGACCCTCCTCTTCCATGGGACCCTGCAGCTGAGCCAGGCCCTCAACGGCGTGTACAGGGCCACGGAGGCACGGCTGACGGAGGCTGGGCACCACCTGGGCCTCTATGGCCACACCCTGGGACTCCTAGGGCAGGATATCAGCCGGGGCCGGGATGCAGCCCAGGACCTCCGAGCAAGCCTGTTGCAGACACAGGTGGGCACTGTAGGTGGGACGTTGTAGGGTGGGTAGGAGTCTGAAGGGGAGTTAATGTCTAGGGTCATCCCCCATCCTGGTGTGCCCAGGACTGAGCGAGGGTTCCTGGGATGCGAGACTTTTAGTGATAGAACCAGGCAAGTTCTGGGCACCCAAAGATGACTTGGTCATCCTACTAACGACCCGCCACCTACTGAACAGATGGAGGAAGACGTTCTGCAGCTGCACACAGAAGCCATGGCCCAGGTGTTGGGGGAGGTGGCCCAGGAACAGCAGGTGCTGTGGGACAACATGCGGCAGCTAGAAGTCCAGCTGAGGGGTGCCGGGCTGGGCCATGCCCGTCAAAAATTCGAGGCCTTAAAGGTAAGAGACTCCCAGCCCTGAGGGGTTGAGACCCTGACTCCCGGCCAGAACTTGTTTCTAAACCTGAGTCCCAGAGACCTCCCAGGCCAGCTTGCCATCTGGGGGACCCTGGGCAAAACCCACGTTCCTGTGTGAGCCTCAGTTTCCCCATTTGCAAATAAGGCTGACAACTGACATCTCAGAGCAGAGCCAAGTACTCAATGCAGATAAAATACTCAGCATGGGGCAGGGTACCCAGCAGGTACTCAATAAATGCTCACTACTAGAGTAACTGGTAACATTTCTCAAGTGCCCCATAAGTACCCAGCACTGCTCTAGGCCCTTTAGGAATTCACCTGAAGATCGTAACAAACCCATTAAGTGAGTCTTGTTTTATACCCATTTTACAGATGAGAAAGCTGAGGTCGGAGAGTGTTAGTGATTTGCTGGGTCACCCAGATGCGATAGGGGTCCCCGGGCAGGGTCAGGGGATGGGAGGTGAGACGGCTGCCGGCTGAGGTTTCCATTTTGACCCCACAGGCTCACGCTGACAAGCAGAGCCACATGGTGTGGGCCCTCACGGGCCACGTACAGCGGCAGAGGCAGGAGATGGCAGCGCAGCAGCACCGGCTGCGAAAGATCCAGGAGAGGTGAGCCGGGCAGGGGTTTGGCATGCAGGGCACCTGGATGAGGGCCGCACAGGGCAGCTGGAAGGGACCCCTCGCCTGGACTAAGCCACATCTCCTCCCCAGACTCCACACGGCGGCACTCCCAGCCTGAACCTGCCCGCATGGAGCTCAGGACCTGTCATGCAAGGGACACTTCCACGCCCCGTGAGGCCCTCGCGCAGAGAGGAGCTGCCTGTCCACTGGGGATGGCCGGGGGCCGGACCCCACTTCCAGGCACAGAGCAGAGACAGAAGCAGGCGGGGCCGAGGCAGAGGATGTGGCCCCGCTGGGGAGGCATGGAGCAGGGACTCAAAGACATGTACGCCTCGCGGCTGAACACCCTCCATTAAATCAGAGCAGCAGCATCGCACGCTGGGTGTCTGTGTATCTGCAAGCAGGGGGACCGCACCCGGCAGATGCCTGCACGCCCCCGTCCAAGCACCCAGTGGGGCCCCGGTGGCCGTACCTGTAGCTGGTGTGGGGGGCGTAGACTTCGCGGGCAGGGAACTCCAGAATCTCCTTGGTGGGCCGTGCCCTGGGGTCTGGGTAGGGCTTGATGTGCAGCAGCTCAGGGGACAGGCAGAAGTGGGGGTTCTCGGGAGCCGGGGATATGTCAATCTTTAGCTGGGCTGGGCAGGGAGCAGCCAGTTTGCACCTGCCTGGGAGCCTCCCAGCCAGGACCCCGGGGCTGCGGAGTGGGCACTGACTCCCCCACGGTGCCCGCCGGGGGCTCTGTCCTCCAGGTGCCAAGACCAGAAGTCGCCCTCAACTCCCCTGTCTCTCACCCTCACGCTTGATCAGCTCCACTCTCAGGACCCCTGTCCCCGCCCCGCCACACCCCCCACTTGACCCACTATCTGTCTTACTTATTCTGTTTCTTGTCTATGGTCCCCATTAGAAGGTCCAGCCCTTGAGGTCAGGGATGTGTCTGTCACTGTCATCGTTGGGTGCCTGGCACAGTCGGTGCTGAGTGTGGGGTTGCTAAGCGACTGCGAGAGTGAGGGCTCTTGTTTACGGGGTATGCCACGCACCGGTCACAGGCCGCAGGCGCCGCAGCAGGGACGAAGGACGCCTCATGTCAGCCAGGAATTTGAAGAGGTCCTCGTCGCTGAGCCGTTCGGCTTCCTGCATGACACCCACTCCGTGAGCCGGGGCCAAGGGGCTGGGGGTCCCCACAGCTTATGCAGCCATAGGGAAGCGGGGGAGTCCCTGGCCACCCCTCCCCTTAGCCCCCTATCGCGGTGTACACACCTGCTTAAAGAAGTTTGTGACAGTTAGCGTGGCGGGGCGGAAGCTAGAGAAACTGCAGGCGTCATCCCCGCTGCTTGCCCGGTCTTGGGGACCCCGACGGCGGCGATCTGTCCAGGTGGGCCGGCGTTCTAGGGCAGACAATGACAGATACAGAGGGGGACAGAGGTGACAGAGACAGGGAGACTCAGGTGCGGTACTGAGTATGGCCAGCAGAGGGCGCGCCTCCTCGCTCAGTTCCTGGCCCCACCCCTGGCCCCACCCTAGAGCCATCAGCTCCGCCCAAAATCCCGCCCCCGGCCCAGCAGCCCCGCCCCTGGCCCGACAGCCCCGCCCAGCAGCCCCGCCTCCTCACCACCCTCGGAGTCTGAGTCCCGGTCCAGCGGCCCCGCGCTGCTCACGATGTTGGCCAAGTGCACGGCGGTCCAGGCGAAGGGCATGCGGTAGCGACCCAGGCGGGTGCAGAACTGCTCGGCTGCCAGGCGCAGCTTCTCTAACTTCTCTTTGTTCTGCGGGGAGACCCCCGCCCCACCGCCAGCTCAGCGCCCCAGGCGTGCTGCGGCCAGCATCTGCCCTGCCTTCGGGCCACCCCTCCCAACGCTTACTTTGGCCGTGTCCACCTCTTTCATCACCATGTAGGGCTCGCAGCACTCGCTGATGTCCCCTTGCTGCAGCACCTTCTCCAGCTAGGGGGCAGACGGGCCCAGTGAGGTGCTGCTCGGACCCCCCTCCTCTCCTGACCTCCCACCCAGCCTCCTGGACCCCCAGATACTCCCATCCTCTGAAAGCTTTTGCTCCAACACCTCCTATGGCTCCCACTGTCCTTGGGATCAAGTGCTAGCGCTTGGCCTGCCTGGAGGCTACCCCACCACCAAACCCCAAGCCCACATTTAGCTGGTGGTATTTTCCCTATATTTATATGTTCCTTTGTTAGTGTACACAGAAGCCACTCATTGTAGCTCTGGGCCACAAGGCCTGGACTTTAATCCTGACCACTCGGGGACTCTGGGACCCTGGGCACATCCCTTACCAGCTCTGAGCCTCAGTTTCCCCATCTGGAAAATGGGCATCATGGCAACCCCCACCTCAGGGCCTGCTGTGAGGATTAAAGGAGGGAACCCCTGGGAAGCGTGACCATGAGCAAGCCCTGCCTGTGGGCCCTCCATTCATTTCATCGTTGTGACCTAACTGCAGCTTGTGGGAAGGGAAATTTGACCTCCCTCCTGGAAACAGAAAATCCCAAATGAGTGTGCCAGCTAGGTCCTTCATCTGTCCCGGACTCCCTAAAAGCATCTTGCTCGCTTCCTGCCCTGCCCCCTCAGTCCCTGGGATGTTGCATGGGGACAGCCTTTCTCCCTGTGGGTCTCAGCTCAGCTGTCTCCTCTCCGCGGAAGCCCTCAGTAATTTCTCCCCTACACCAGCCTTGATCACCCTTCTTGGTGACATGTCTGTCTCATTCCACGAAGGCAGGAACCGAACCTATGGCACTCACCATGACCACCCTCTTGCCCAGCCCCAGCGGGTACCTTGATGACCAGGAAGATGTCAGGCGAGGGGTAGGTCACAGAGAAGATGGCGGAGCGGGCTAGGGTAGAGATGGCGGGGTGGGTGCCGTGGGCCCGAAGCAGCCCCTTCATAGAGTCTGAGTTCAAGTCGAAGTAGAAGTTCTCCGAGATCTGGGGACACCAGAGGCAGCTGGGCTGCCACCTCCGGGAAGCCCACAGCCCCCCAGCAAGGAGGAAGAGGATGGGGGAAGAAAGAGAAGAAACGGGGTCCTACCTTCTTTTTCTCCCGCACGTCGTACAGGGCCAAGATCCCAAAGATGGGTTCAATTTCAATCTCGAACCTGCCCATAAATGGGGGGGAAGGTCTCAATAACACCCCTGCCGTCCACATACCACTCCCTTTTGAGGCCCAAGATGGAGGGGGAACATGTGACTCCCACTGGGCCACAAGGACCCAACACTTAAGGGCTTGCATAAATGGTGCATCCCATTTTGCAAAAGGGGAAACTGAGGCACAGAGTAACACACACACACACAGAGCCTCTCCTCCCCACATCCATGCCATGGAAGCAGCTTTTGGCACAACAATCTTGAAATTCTCGACTCCTGGGCCTCCCTGTACCTCCTTTCTGGGGAGTCCTCTGCTGCCACTGCCACCCTGGGCCGAGTCCTGTCCTCACTCACCTGAATGGCCACCATAACTGCCTCCCTGTCTCGGTGTGCTTGGCTGGGCCCTCCACGCCTGCTAAGGCAGCGTCTTCCAACTGCATGACTGAGCCCCTGCTTCTACCGCCCTGAAGACACGGCTCAGCCTGCCTGCCCCTCGGCCTCAGTTTTGTCCCTCTCCGGAAGGCCTGGGTGCCCACGCTTGTGTCGCCGCCCTTGCACACGCTGTGTCTCCCACACGCACCACCGCCCTGGTCTCCCCTGTCCAGCCAGCTCCTCCTCATGGCTGGGCCTCAGCTCCCATATCTGCCCGCCAGGGAAGCTGTCCCAGATCCCCGCTGCCACCCCGCAAGCGGGTCAGCAGCCTCCTGTAGGCCCCTGAGCGCCCTGAGCATCTCTCACCGCAGCTCTGTGCGGTCACGGCTCAGATACGTGTCCTGTTCCCTGCAGCCACTCGTGAGTGTTTGTTGAGTGACTGGATGAGCACACAGAGCCGGTTCCCAGTCCTTGTGCTTAGAACAAGAGGCCCACCCGGGCCTCAGGCCAGATGGAGCCTCCCTTTCCTGCACCCATCCAGGCAGGAACTCGGGGTGGGGAGGAGGGGCAGGGCCAGGCCCGGGTCCAAGTCCACATCCTGTTCGTTCCGTTCCCACGCACTTCTGGCTGCTCCCGGGGGGCTGACGGGGAGGGGGCCTTGGGCAGCTGGGAGCCAGGCCCAGTGTCCCTAGCACTGCCACCCCCAGTCCTGGATCCCAGCAGCAGGGCGAGCAAATGCCAGACTCTGGCCTCTCAAGTCGTGTGATCTCGGCACAATGACATCACCACCCCATGCCTCAGTTTCCCCAGATGTGCCCACATCACAAGGTTGTAGTGAAGATCAGATGGGTTAATATACATGAAGGGCTGAGAACAGAGCCCGGCACACAGTTGGCCCTTAAGCATTGGCAGCTTAGCATAATGAAAAGGGAAGTTTTATTTTCCCCCATAAAAGCCTCCCAGGTCACAGGGCTGCACGTGGTAACGGCATCGCTCACGTAGTGTGCACCTGACTGGAACCCATGCGGGCCCCTCACGCAGTTCATGACACTCACTTAAGCGACAGACACTTCACCAGGATCCTCTGTCCAAAGTGCTCGCGGGGTGGCTCCGGGCGGCTGCAGCGTTCCATGGCCTCATCCTGCCAAAAGTCGGGGTGGGGGTGCAGCTGGGACACGCCCTCCAGGAAGAGCCTGGAATGCCCTTCTCCCCACCTCCTGTCTGGCCAATGTCCACTCAGGTCACAGCTTAGCCGACACTTCCTCCAGGAAGCCTTCCCTGACCCCTGAAGCCTGGGCAGTCACCTCTTCCAGGTGCTCACAATGCCCTGTTGCAATGGGCCAGTGGCTGGGACATGGAGGGCCGCGTGAGGGACAACTGCCAACACCTCAGCATGGTACTAGTCTGTCTGGGTTATAATTTCCTAGTGGGGGGACCGAGTCTATTTTATTCACAGCTGTATCCCCAATGCCAACCATACAGTGGGTACCCAAACGTATTAGTCAAATATGGAGTTACACAACAGGTACTTACTTGAAATGGGTTGAATAAACACAGGTACATACAGAAAGTGTTCAATAAATGCTAATTGGATATATAGAGAGCAATATACACTAGGCAACCAATAAATACTGATTGAATAAATATGTGTATATAGTAAATAATAAATGATTAAATAAAAACATAGGAGCATATGATAGGTGCCAAATAAATGTCAGTTGGCTAAATATAAGCATATATGGTAGGTGCTCAACAAATAGTGACTGATTAAATAGAGACCTACACAGTAGGCACATAGGAAGTATTGGTTGAATAAATATAGGGATGTATAGTTGGTACCCAATAAATGCTGGTCAGATAAATATAGAAGTATATAGTAGGTGTTCATATAAAAAAACTACTGAATAAACACAGTGTACACAGTTGGTGCCCAATAAATGCTGGTTGGATAAATATAGATATATGCAGTAGGTGTCCATATACAAAAGCTATTGGATACACATAAGGTATACAGTAGGCACCCAGTAAATGCTGGTTGGCTGATATACAGAGATACATGTCAGTTGGACTGCTGGGTCCACAGGCACCCACCTCATCAGGCGCCGGGTAGAGGGTGAGCAGGGCCAGGGGCCGGTGCTGTCGCCGCAGAACTTCATTGCGTCGGTCCACGTCCTCAGGCGCGGCCCGCTCCAGCAGCGAGGGCAGCAGCGAGTCAGCTGCCAGGTTCCTCAGGTCGAAGATGCCAGAGGCGCCGCTGCTTCGAGGGGTGTCGTCTGGGGAGCCCGAGCAGCGCTGGGAGTCATCCTGCCAGTGCAGAATGTGCAAGCACTGAGCGCCAGGTGGATGCACACTAGCCTCACTCTGAGATGAAGAAGCTGAGGGCCAGGGAGTGTGGTCACCACTACAAGGGTCACCTGAGGGCTTTTCTGACCCACTTCTAGAAACTTCTGTCTGGGGAGCCCCTCCCATTTTTACCACTGTTTACTGATTGAATAAGAACATACAGTAAACACTCAATAAATGGTTAAATAAAAAGAGAAGAGCATATTATAGGTACCAAATAAATATTGGGAGGCTACTCCTATCTCACATTCTGGGCTTCACATGACCCTCGTCTATCCAATCAGAACACATCTGTCAGTTCCAGAATTGGCTGGGATTGGCTCCAAGGTCCGGGCCAATGAGAGCCTTCCCTGGGACTTTGCTCACTGTTGTCAGGAGAGGGGAGGGTTCTTCCTAACCTTAGACTCAGATGCAGTCAGAGCCAGATTGCCCTAGTTCAAATCTCAGCTCGGCTCTGCAACCCTGGCTCCCTGACCCCTACTCTAAGGGCCTCAGTTTCCCCATTTACATCTAAAAATAACAGTGGAAACAATGCAATAGTTCTTAGAATTATTGTTGGCATAAAGTAGGTTAAATGTTGATGGACAAAATAGGTTGAAAGTAGAGGCTCAAGGCCTCTAATAAGTTTGTCACACCTCAGTTTCTTGACCTGCAAAATGGGTGCAATGGCTGCCCTGATTCATAGGATGAAAGGAGAGAACAAGTAGAAAGTATTTAGTACACACTAAGCCCTGGATAATTATTACCCGTAACTTTTCACTCATGGGGCCAATAAAATTCCTTTTGGGCTCCAGGCTGTTTTGGGTCATTTCCTGTCACAAGCGCCTGAAAGCTGGAGCCTGCACACATAGCCCTGACGTGAAACCAGCCAGGGGTTCCCTCACCGAGTCCTCAGGGCCGGACTTCTCATCCCCAGACGCGTCCTGCTCAAAGACCTGGCGGGTGAGGCCCTTCTGTCGCTCTCGCTGCGTCTCCGTGGTGACAGGGCTGTACGCGGCACTCAGGTGCTGGTACCTACAGGAGGCGTGGCCAGGCAGGTGGGGGACGGAGGGCTCCCTGGGGCTCCCCAGTGCACCCCAACATACCTACCAAGACCCACGTGATACCTGCAGGGCCACCCACCACCCTCCTTGTGCTCTGCTAAAGAAGAGTGGCTGCCCTTGCAAGGAGAGTGGGCAGATAAACGGTAGGACCGGCCATAGACGAGACCTCAGCTCTTCCTGGCTCAGACCCCCTAAGGCGCCCGCCAGTCAGACCCACCTTCTGTGGACGATGACCCAGTCCTCTGTGTACATCTCCACCGCAGCCCGCACCTGAGCATCCAGTTTTCTGCGGCAAAATAAAATCAGAGTAAACAGAGGCAGTGCCTCTGTGCATCATTCCAACGGCCTGCGGGGTGGAGTTGTGGGCGAGGAGGGTGTGGGGCTGAACCCACCCATCCTCGGGGACCCCAGGCTCTGTGGTCCGGCATTCCCGGGGCTGCAGCAGCAGCTCCAAGTCGTCGGCTGGGAATTCCACCAGGTCCCTGAGGGGCCCAGGCTCGGCGTCCGGTGGCCGGCTCAGCAACACGTCCTCGAAGTCCAGGGGCTCGATGACCTCCGTCAGTGGGACCTGGGTTGGGGCAAGGTGGCTGTGATGTGGCTGCCCCAGAGGCTGAGAATGGGGGTGACAGGGTGTGTGTTGGCTTCAGACTCAAACAGGAGGGTGGTGGGAGCCATGGAGGGTGCTGGAGCTGCGGAGGGGCCATGGAGGTCTGTGACCTCGGGCTCCCCACCCCCGCCTCCCTCCAGCGGCTCCAGGAAGGAAATCACACCCTGGTGCCTGGAAGGGCAGGAGCTAATGGTGGAAGGAAAGAAACGTTGGCGGAGGCCAGGACAGAGACAATTCCTAAGGCCCTGTGGGCAAGAGGGCTCCACCCCTCCCCCGCTGCAGGCGGAAGTCACTCCACTCTCCAGTGCCACCCTCCCCAGCCCCATCTGGGTGGTCCAGGCAGCAGGAGGTGGGGTGACAGCAGGCAGGAGCCACACCCTCCTGGCCACACACTGGGCTACCCCCCAGCAGCTGCAGGGAGGGTGGCCACAGGAACAGACCGGGGCCAGTGCTAGGGCCAGGACAGGGCCACCCTCCCCTGCCACCACCGCATCCATCTCTGTTCCCCATGGACAGGGAGGGACCAGGGGACACCCCGCAAACACTTACCCCCAGGGAGCTGCTACTGCGCCTGCTGGAATGCGGGGAGCCGCTGCATTCCCGCGACACCTGCTTCCGCACCTCTGAGGCCACCGTCCTGGGAAGGACAGGAAGGGGACTGGTGGGAGCAGGAAAACTCAGGCAGCGGGGCCCACAGGTTCAGGCTGTGAGAGGAGAACCCAGGCGTTGGGAGCCACAGACCTCAGGCCGCGGGGCCCCAGGGCACACGGCTCGCCTGTCCCCGCAAAGCTGGGCCTGGGGATCTTCCAACCGATTTCCTGTCAAGCACAGATCAGGGTGCTGCCACCAGATGGGGCTTGAGGGGGCCACAGACACCTCTTCCGCTCCTGGCTGGGCCTGCTCCCTCATCTCGGGGACTTCTGCCCACCCCTGGGGTTCCCCAAACACACCCAGCCCTGCCCCCTGGACCCCATCCAGAATGTATGTCCCTTTCTGTTCTTGCTACGGGGCCTTGGACAAGTCATTCCCACATCTGAGCCTCAGTTTATCCATTTGTAGCTACCTTGACCTCACAGGGCAAAGGCTCTGAGGCTGGGCTCTGTTCTCTGAGCTCAGAGACCCCTCCTCCCCGGCGTCTCTGTGAAGGCAGGAGCTAGGACTGCGTGGTCCCCATGGAGAGCCCAGAACTGGGCCCTACCCATATTAGTTGCTCAATAAATGGATTCTTTTTTTGAAACAGTTTTTTTGAAACTGTTGCCCGGGCTACAGTGCCGTGGCACCAGCCTAGCTCACAGCAACCTCAAACTCCTGGGCTCAAGCAATCCTCCTGCCTCAGCCTCCCATGTAGCTGGGACGACAGGTGCGCACCAAAACCCCTGGCTAATTTTTTCTATTTTTACTTATTTATTTATTTTTTATTTTTTTATTTTTTTGAGACAGAGTCTCACTCTGTTGCCCGGGCTAGACTGAGTGCCGTGGCGTCAGCTTAGCTCACAGCAACCTCAAACTCCTGGGCTCAAGCAATCCTTCTGCCTCAGCCTCCCAAGTGGCTGGGACTACAGGCATG
>CAUYRT010070514.1:0-35074 GCA_963574885.1 Lepilemur ruficaudatus | reverse complement strand
CGGGCTGGAGTGCCACGGCGTCAGCCTAGCTCACAGCAACCGCAAACTCCTGGGCTCAAGCAATCCTTCTGCCTCAGCCTCCCGAGTAGCTGGGACTACAGGCATGTGCCACCATGCCCGGCTAATTTTTTCTATATATTTTTAGTTGTCCAGCTAATTTCTTTCTATTTTTTTTAGTAGAGACGGGGTCTTGCTCTTGCTCAGGCTGGTCTCGAACTCCTGAGCTCAAACGATCCTCCCATCTTGGCCTCCCAGAGTGCTAGGATTACAGGCGTGAGCCACTGGCCTCACCTACAAATATTGATAGGATGGTAAAATCTATCTTATAAATATCTTGGCACGGTAAAGACAAGAAAGAAAAGAAGTGGGGGTGACACGGAGGAGCTGGCTGTGCTGGGTGGTGAAACATTGCAGAGATGCTCAGAGCCTACCACATTGACACTGACCGAGGACAAGACAGCCGACAGACCAGAAGACAGGTTCCAAAGACCTGAGTGCAGAGGGAAGAGGGTGCACGGCGGGGCACTTGGCTGTCGTGGGGACGAGATTCTCTAGCTCGACGGTGCTGGGACAGCTGCTAACCTCGTTCTTGGCATCCAATGATTCCAAATGCATCATGGGTACAATGTAAAAGTTAAAGTAATTAATGACTTCAAGGAAATATTGTACAATTGTTTATAATCTCAGAGAGACAAAGTCTTTTTAAAGTATGACCAGAAAACACATAAGCCCAAGAAGAAACAACAATGAAATCCAACCCACAAGCCTAGAAAACTTGAGCACGGTCTAAACCCACCACAGACAAAGTCACAAGGCAAACGACAAAATACAGAGTATTTGCATCATAAGCTACAAAAGTCTAGTCCCGCACTGTGCCAAGAGCTCCTCCTGGGTGGACAGTTTGCTACACAAGAAACAGAAATCCCTCTCAGCACATGGAAAGACAGATCATCACCTCGTCACCGTAAGAGAACAGCCAATTAAGTTAAAAGATGCCACTTTCCACCTATATGATTTCCATACATGACTCTCAAAAACCCCCAAACACTTTAGCTGTGGACTAAATTGGCAAGCGTGGGTAATGTTTATCAGTCTGCAACGAGCTGTGCTTTCCCCAGGCATGACGGTCAGTTTCGTGCGTCCACTTGGCTGGGCTGGGGTCCCTAGTGAGTCCATCGGCGCGAATCTAGGTGTCGCTGGGGCGGCATTCTGTATACTCGGTTAACATCTACAGTCTGTCGACCTTACGGAGATGACCCTCCGTAACCTGGGCAGCCTCAGCCGATCCGCTGAAAGGCCTTGAGGGTGAAAATGAGGTTTTCCCAAAGAAAAGGAGATTTGGCCTGTGGACTCAGCTGCCCGCCCTAGGATTTTGGACTGGCCAGCCCTCACAGCCCCACAAGCCAATTCCTTGATGTATATTTCTTCATATACACATATCCTATTGCTTCTGCTTCCCTGGCACTAATACACCAGGAATCTCCTTTCTAGCAATTCACGCTTCCAGATACGTGATGTACGGACCAGGCCATTCGGGTCAGCGCCCCTGCTTTAGCACAAGACTGGAAACAAACTACTTCCACGAACAGGGGACTGGCTCAATGCGCTAGGGCTGTAATATGGTCCCCTCGGCAGCTGTTAAAAAGAACGAGGCAGCTCCCTATGAACTGAGGCAGAGCCATCTCCCAGGCACAGCAGAAGCAGCAGGGTGCAGAGCAGCACATGTACTCCGCTAACCTTGGTGTAAAAACAATTGCAAAGTGCACACGCAGGGCGCTTTCCAACACTCGGATTTGCCCTGGGAGGACAGAAAACCTGGAGAAGGGCTGCTTCCGGGGAGGGAGCTGCCTGGCTCTGGTGGGGTTGGTCGGAGACTCATTTTCCACTGTCACTCACTCTACCTTTTGGATTTTGCGCAGGTGCACGCCTTACCTGCTCGTTTTAAGAGGCGGCATCAGCAGCAGACAGGGGCTGAGCTCGGCTGCAGAGAAGCAGCTGTGTGCTCCTGTCCCGCCCTTCACTGGCTGCGCTCAGCGTGCGCACCTCGCAGTGTCTGCAGGAGTGCGGCTTGGCCCTTGGCAGCAGGTCTCTACCCAGTAGCACGGGCATCTTCCGAGAGCCCGTGAAAAATGCAGAATCTGGGCCCCACCCCAGACCTGCAGTCGACACCCGCATTTCAGCACGCCACCCAGGAGGCCTGTGTGCGTGGTGGCGTTTGAGCAGCACTGCCCTAAGGCCTCCAGACGGTGAACCGATGGAGATGTCTGGCAAACCGAGAGATTACACTTTGCTTCACTGGTCCACATTTCTACATATCCCGATGGCTCTACCCGAGTCGTACCTGTGTTCACAGCCCCCTTCCCCGGGATGAATTAGATTGCACCCTCAGTTATCTGAAACGTGCAGCGTCGATGGAAGACGTGTCTGTGGGGCAGCTTCCACCCGGTGAGCGGCTGCTGCATTGCAATGCTACGCTAAGGAACGCATCCACCCCTGACTCGCGGAACAGTCACTGGAACCCCATGGGGAGATTCCACTTTCCAGAGAAGAAAGCCAAGGCTCAGAGAGGTTAAGTAACTTGGCCAGGGCCACACAGCTAGTCAAAAGCAGATGTCAGTGGCTCTAAGCCACGGCCTCTCCTATCGAGGCTGAGCTGCTTCTGTGGGGGCTCAGAAAGAGCTGGAGAGCGGAGCCGAGCGGTGGCCACCTGCAGGGAGAGCAAGACTAGAGAGAGAGGCATTTGGAAGAGAAGGAAATGCCCCTCTGAGACGTTCGCAGGCTCACCTGGTGGTAGGCCATCAGGTGCTGAAAGATTTCAGCCATGGAACAATCTTTGGAGTTTTGTGTAGTGTGCAGAGGGTGAAAGCCGCTTGATTTTTTAGTTTTCTCTTCCTCCACCTCCTCCTCGCGGACCTTCTGCAACGCGCCCCTGTAAACCTGGTCCTGGCAGTAGACGATCTGCTCCATCTGGAAGTGAAGTCGGATCGACTTCTCAGCTTCCTTCTCTTTTTCTAGTCTAATGTCTTCGATTTTGGACTAAAAGGCAAAAGACAAACGCAACTCAGTTTCCCTCGGGAAGCGACTCCCTGAGACACAGGAAGATAGGTCGTCTGGAAACCCCACGCGCATCAGCTTCCCCGACTGCGGGCGAGAGCACAGGCCCCGCGCGGCTGCTCTAAGAGGGGGCCCACTCCTGGCCGAGGGGTGGACTCTCCGGGGAAGCCACAGGTGTGACCAGACCCCTCCCAGGGCCTGGGACCTGCACGGACTCTGTCCCCAGGCGCCATGACTCAGCTTCTGTCTCTTCTCCCTTAGGACTTGCACATCTGCAGGGGAGGAGTATCGCACCCACCAGAGAGCCCGCAGGGATAAGGGAGGCAACATTTCAGCCAAATTCTGGGTTTCACCAAGTTCCTGGGAAGTTTAGAGAAGCTGGCTGCCAAAAAGCCGAGGAGGAGAGACGGCAGCAGACAACATCTGCACCCTCTGGACCTTGGTGAGGCCACCAGGCACCACGTTAGGTGAGTCCCAGACATTTCCTACATCCCTCACAACCTCCCAAGGAAGGTCTTCCTGGCCCCATTTTATGGATGAGAAGCCAGAGGCACAGGCTGGTGCGGTGGCATGTCCCGAGACCTCCAGCTCGCCCCAGCTGTGCCGGGGACCCTGTTTCTGAGAGGGGATGAGTCTGGCTGCTTGGCCCAGACTGGCCCCTGGCTGGGGGAGAGAGGGTGTCTCGTTTCATCTGGCTCTTTCTTTACTCTCAGAAGATACCATTTTTAGACTTAGCTTCCTCAACGAGTTTCTGGACTTGGGGCTATTTTCTTCAGACGTGATGATCTCCTACACTAACTGTGGACCTCTTGTTCCCACGAGTGTGAACACTCTCTCTTCATTGCTTTTAACTAGACATCACGGGTAACATCGTTAGTAAGATTCGTGGGTGAGCTGCAGTCTTTGCTTCTCTAAATATATACAATAAAGTTGAAATGGTCTTAATCCAAGAAATCTGTATTCTAGTGTCAGGCTTTATTATTATTTTTTTTTTTTTAGATAACATACTGTTGGTTTTACCTTGGCAGTTCTGTGGAGGTTAAAAAATTCTTCAAAATTCTTTATCGAAACATTTGAGAAAGCCATCCGGACTATATCTGATCAAGAAGAGAAAAACAGTTCAATATTGGTAGGATCATTTGTACTTGTTCTAGATTGCAAAAAATATAGATAAAATGGTAAGAAGAAAAGTTTCCTCTCTCTCTCCCTTCTCCTCTTTACCATAAAAAAAGGCAGGCATGCTCTTTTGCTGGAAGAACTCACTGGAAGAAATTTAAAACCTAAATGTTACCTGGTATATATTTATTTGACATTTAAACTTTTTATCCTAAATATAAATAGTTGCAAAGAATGTAAATTCTGGTAAATTATAAATATATTAATATTTTATAATAAAGCTGTCAAATCACTCTTAAATATACAATGACATCTGAATGACCACATGAAACATTTGAAACGAAATGTAAGAACAAGCTCTTATTTAGAGCCAGGACATCGGTGGACAATCCGTTCTGCCTGCGTGATGAAGCTTCCAGGAAACCCTGAGAATGCAGAAGTTCTGAGAGCTTCCGGCGGGTGAGCACAGACCCATGCCGTGAGGGAGGTGCACCCCAGCTCCACGGCGACAGCAGCTCCTGCACTCGGGACCCTTCCAGACCTTGCCCTAGCTTCCTCTTCACCTGGCTGTCCTTTTGTGCCTATAATATCCTTTATAGCAAACCAAGAAAGCTCAGCAAAGTGCGATCCTGAGTTCTGTGAACTATTCTAGCGAAGGATGGAGCCCGAGGAGCGGGTTGCAGGAGCCCTGACTTACAGACGGTCAGGTAGGAGTGTGGGAGGTCTGCGACTCCAGATTGGCATCCGTAGTTGGGGGAAGTGGTGAGGGGCTGAGTCCTTCAGGTGTGTGGGGTCTGCGCTGACCCCAGGCAGTTAGTATTAGAACTGAATCGAGCTGTTGGACAGCAAGTTGGCATTTGGAGAGTCAGAGAGTTGCTTGTTGGTGCTGGAAACCACCCCAGGAGGAAGGCTCTGAAGGAAGTGTACCGCTGGCTTTGCTTCAAACCTTTCCCTGCCCTGGAAACAAAATGCCTAAAGGCGAGACCAAGAACTCACCGGTCACCTTGTGCAGCATGTCGACAGCCGGCTCTTCCAGGGTTCTGATCTGCTGTTTGACGATCGACTCAAACGTCTTGTAATTCACAAATCCTGGCAGCTCTCTGCCGCGATATTGACATTCAAATTTCCAGACCTGTCTACTTATAATTTCATAACCTACAGTAGGAAGGAAGGAATAGCTCCGGATTACTTTACAAAAATAATCCCGTAGATTTTTTCTAAACGTAATACCATTCTGGACTTCCTGAAAATATGCGTGGTGAGGAAAAAAATCAGCACATCAAATCTGACCTGCAAGTTGCAAAATAACCAGGGATTGCAATGAAGAAATAGATCTCAAGGTAATTTTCCTTAATCATTCAAGACGGGGAGGGTAGAGCCGGTAAGATGCCAGGAATCAGCAAATGCGGCAAGTCAGAGGAAAAAGCACTCTTGAAAAGGAACTTGAGTATGAACTTTTGCAAATCCAATTTTATTTTTGCCAAAGAAAGTGTATCATAATAGAATATTACGTTAAAGAATATTGAAACGAAATATTGCATAGAACTGAGTGCCCTCTAAACAGCAGACATGACCGTGGACGCTGTCTGGAATCAGCTGCCCGTCACACACACTGTGCATGAGTAGAAAGTGTTTATAATCCCAGCGGAGCAACGCAGTAGCCAGGCACATCGAACCGTGTCAATGTGACACGGTATCACTCCTGACTGTACAAAATGTTTCATTTTTCTCCATGCTTTTGGAATTATTTCTACTACCAACCACCTAGACTATGGGGCTTCCATCCGGGGTGGGAATTCAGAAGGGCTCTGGTTCCTCCTTTTGAAGAACTAAGCAGGCATGGCTGTTTGATGCCCTTTTTTGGTCAGGAGACATTTTCCCAAAGGGATTTTTTATTTGAGATATATTCACATACTGTAGTAAGATTTGCCCCATTAAAAGTGCACAATTCGGTGATTTTTAGGTATGTTCACAAGTTGGGCCACTGTTCCCACTATCTGACTCCCAGACATTTCTGTCACCTCAAGGAAACCCCCACCCGTCAGCAGTCACTCCCCATGTCCCCCTCCCCAGCCCTGGCAGCCACCGCCCTGCTTTCTGGCCCCGGGGATTTGCCTGTTCCAGACCTTTCCTGTCAATGGGCTCACAGTATGTGGTGCTTTGTGACTGGTTGCTTTAACCCAGTGTGACATCCAGGCTCACCCATGCGGCAGCATCTATCAGTGCTCTGTGCCTTTCAGTGGCTGAAAATATGCCACTGTCTGGTGTCACAGGCTGAACTGCGTCCCTCACAAGTTCACGTGTTGAAGTCCTAACCCCCAGTCCCTCAGCATGTGGCCGTCTGAAGACAGGCTCTTTAAAGAGGTAATTAAATTGAAGTAAGGTCATTAGTGTGGGTCGTCATCCAATCTGACCTGTGTCCTTGTGAGAAGAGGGGCTTAGGACACAGACACACACAGAGGGACGACAGGGAGAAGATACCGGCCACAAGACAAGGAGAGAGGCCCCAGGAGAAACCAAACCCACTGACGCCTTGATCTTAGACTTCCAGCCTCCACAATGGTGAGATGATACATTTCTGGAGTTTAAGCCACCCAGTCTGTGGGGCTTTGTCCTGGCAGCCCTGGCAGACTAATGCACGTGGATGTACCACAGTTGTTTATCCGTTCTCCCGCTGATGGACACTTGGGTTCAGTGATAGGGAACAGAGCAAATGAGGCCTTTGTGGCACTAACTCCTCATTGTGGCCGTCCTCACCAACACACCCCCTCCTCTCCTCAACCCGACATACTGGGTTTATGACGGTACCTTCACTCACCGCCATGGACTGAATGTTTGTGTCCCCCCCATACAAATTCATATGTTGAAATTTCTTTTATTATTTTGCTTTTTGGGTTTTTTTTTCTTTTTTTTAAGACAGAGTCTCACTTTGTTACCCAGGCTAGAGTGCCATGGCATTAGCCTAGCTCACAGCAACCTCACACTCCTTGGCTAAAGCAATCCTCCTGCCTTAGCCTCCTGAGTAGCTGGGAATGCAGGCACGTGCCACCATGCCCGGCTAATTTTTTCCATATATTTTTAGTTGGCCAATTAATTTCTTTCTATTTTTAGTAGAGACGGGGTCTTGCTCTGGCTCAGGTTGGTCTCAAAATTCTGAGCTCAAACAATCCACCTGCCTCGGCCTCCCAGGATTACAGGCGTGAGCCACCGGGCCCGGCCTTTTGGGTTTTTTTTTTGAGACGGAGTCTCGCTCTGTCACCTGGGCTAGAGTGCCATGGTGTCAGCCTAGCTCACAGCAACCTCAAACTCCTGGGCTCAAGCCATCCTCCTGCTTCAGCCTCCCGAGTAGCTGGGACTACAGGTGCACACCACCATGCCTGGCTAAGTTTTCTATATTTAGTAGAGACAGGGTCTCCCTCTTACTCAGGCTGCTGTCAAACTCCTGGACTCAAGCAATCCTCCTGCCTCGGCCTCCCAGAGTGCTAGGATTACAGGCGTGAGCCACTGTGCCCAGCCAATATGTTGAAACATAAACCCCAATGTGAAACTTGGCCTTAAGAGGCGGGGTCTTTGGGAAGTGCAGGCTCTGCCCTCCCGCATGGGATGAAAGGCACGCCTCACTTCACTGCACTGTGCAGACACCGAGGCTTTGACAGATTGAAGGTTCATGGCAACCCTGGGTGGAGCAAGTCTACTGGTGCCATTTTTCCAACAGCACATGCTCACTTTGTGCCTGTGTCAGTATTTTTTAGCAATAACATATTTTAAAATTAAACTACATACATTTTTTTAGACATAATGCTATTATCGCACATTGAGACTGCAGTGTGGTATAAATATAACTTTTATATGCATCGGGAAGCCAAAACATTTGTGTGACTTGTGTTATTGCAATATTCACTTAATTTTGATTGTCTGGAATTGAACCCACAGTATCTCTGAGGTATGCTTGTAGCACCCTCATAAAAAAGGAGTCTGAGGGAGCTTGTTTGTTCCTTATGCCATATGGGGACACAGCTGGAAGGTGCCATCTTTGAAGCGGAGACCTAGCCCTCACCAGACACTGAGTCTGCCAGTGCCTTGATCTTAGGCATTTCAGCCTCCAGAACTGTGAGCAATAAATTTCTATTGTTTATAAATGGCCCAGTCTAAGGCATTTTATTATAGCAGCCCAAAGGGACTACGATACTCACTTTTCTGGAAATTTTCTTCAATTAGACCACTCCATTTGCAGAACTCCTTTCGGAGTTTGGTGAACAGCCGGGTGTCCTCCTCCCCGACCATTTCCTCCCCTTGCACTAAAGCAAGGATGTCCTGGTTAAATGCATTAATTTTCTGCCAGGAAGAAAAACACCAGAATAAGCAGAGACATTTCAGATGCAAGTGTCGAGGTGGTTTGGAGGGCGTGCGTATGTTCAGGGTGGGGGGGGTCATTCTTCATCTCCTTATGGGCTCCGAGGAATCCGGGAAGGAAGAAGCTTTGGCACCAGAAACCCCCTCCCTCCCCTTACTGCCTCCGGGATCCGGGTGAGTGCTCAGGACAGAGTCGAGGGCAAAGAGGCAAGGAGGTGAGATGTGACGCCCGTGTGTTTGGATCCGCTCTGGGGGAGTGAGACGGAAGCGCTCCCGGCACACGCGTCTCCCCGGCCGCGCTTGGCAACACTCACATCGATCAAGAAGAACATTTTCTCATTCTCGTCTTCGGGTATGTCCACGCCATACTTTTGTAACTCCTCTGTTATTTTCTGGTGACTTTCCTTAATTTGATTTTCTAACAGAGGCAGAGATTTCTGAGGAAAATGGGGAGAAAATAATGGAAGTTTATAAATACGGACAGGGAATGGGAAGGACGTCCGGGCCTCCCGCAGAGCAGCTGCGTGGCCCATCTGACTTCCTGGTTTCCTCTAACAGGGAAGACTTTCCAGGTGGAAAGAGGGCACATTAGGGGCCTTGTTTTCCACCCAGGTCTTCCCACTTTCCCACTGCTATAGAAACAGCCTCAAGAGCCACTAAGACACCCACGTTTGCACGGTTCCCAGGCTCCCTAAGAGCAACACAAGGAGAAAGTCCTCCTGTGATCATATTAAGTAGGCTCTCTGCAGGGAGATTAGAAAGATCAGCTGACTAGTAGGTTCTGAAAAAGTGGCAGTTGGAATAACCTGAGCTTCAAGAACTCTTAATGTTTTTGAACAGACGAAAAGTTATCGGGGACTTGTGTTTCCGACAACGCGGTGGCCGCACGTGCTGGCACGCTCCTCCATGGCAAACATCCAAACATGGCTAAGATCTTAAAACTGTCCCTTTAGATGTATCGGGGAGCTGGCAAGTTAACGAGGCGTCTTTAGAGGCCAAAGCCAGGTGACAGCAGCCTCCCAGGGACTCAAGAAGAAAGCAGCAGTGAGGCCAGATTCGGCCCCAAGGGCACTTGTCTATGTAAAAAAACTTGAACTTGAGTCTATGAGCCTGACTTGGAGCAGAGGCAAAGCATCGATCCCCACAGCTTGCTCAAGGTGGGGACTGAGTAAGGGAGCACCCTCTTTCTGCGTAAAGCTGGCACCCCAACCGGCTCTGCTCTCATCATCACCATCAGCTGGAAACCCTGATCTCCGCCCGCACTCCTGGGCCCGGCGTGGAAGACCTTGAACCCCGGCGCTGGGTCGAAAATTTGAAAAAGCAAAAGACAATCTGCAGACAGATTTGAAAAAACAACAACAACAACAAAAAAAAAACCACAGAGAGCTTTTAGAAATGGAAAATATGTTCCTTACAATTGTTAAGACATCATAATGGTGGTTGGTAATGAAAGTCAGTCAGTAGAGTGTGCGTAAGGTTTTGATTTTTATTTAGGTCAGGCGGATAGAGTCTGTCAGCACACCAAAGAGTGGCCCTCCTACAAGCGGCATCCACGCCGCCTGGGGGCTTGCCGGAAATGCGGAGTCTCAGGCCCCACTCCACACCCACCGAGCCTGAATCTGGATCTTAACAAGGTCCCCGGGAGATCTGTGTGCACAGTAGCGTTTAAGAAGCCAGCAAGGTTCAGCTCTGTGTCCCCTTTTAGAGAACAGACAGCTCTGCATGTGCTTACGGAGATGTGCGTGATGAGCTCCGTGGTCAGTCTTTCTGCCAGGCAGGGAACCGTGGCCCTTCCTTCCTCCAGAAGATACCTAAGACAGAACACAAGGTAGATGTCCACCTGGATGTAGCCAGAACGTGCAAATCTGCATCCCACTGTTCGGGGAGCTCAGGGGTGTTACTTACAGCTGGATGGAACGTCTTGCCATTGATACCCAACAAATATCCAGAATAGCACTGCACAGAATTATGAGTGAATCTGAGCAATCTCAGACATTTCAACAACGGTATGGAATGACCCATTCCAGCTGATATAATAAATGTGTCTCATGACACCTGACCATACGATTGATCTTCATAAAAATACACAAACACATATACAGATATATTTTCATAACACATACCCTCTTCTACGTGCAAGAGATATGCATAAGTAGACATGATGCATAAAGTGTAGGTCTTCATAAAAACTCATCGATGCCTATTTACCCAAGTGTGTGGATGAATACTGAGCTGGGCGAGACACGCCCTTGCCCAGGAGAAGAACTTAAACCACGGGCTGCTTGGAGGAAGGAAGCCAAGCATCTTCTCACCCTACCCAAGTCTGTGGCCACAAGAGAGTTATTACAGGGTCTCCTGCATTTTAAAGGACCTTTAGTATAAAGGGCAGCAGGAAGGCACGAGCCCATTTGCAAGAGTAAGCTTCACTTTCTATGCCTGTCAATTTTTTAAAAAATTGTGGCAAACTACATATCAAATTGACCATTTTAAATATTAATGTTTTTAAGCGTACGGGTCAGAGGCATTAAGTACATTCACGTTGTGCCCCCATCTCCAGAACTTTCCCATCTTCCCAAACTGAAATTCTGGCTCCATTAAACACTGACTCCCCATTCTCTCTCCCCCAGCCCCTGTTACCCACCATTCTACCGTCTGTCTCTATGAATCTGAGGACCCCAGGGGCCTCATGCAAGTGGCATCGTACGTACTTGTCCTCTCGTGACTGGGTTATTTCACTGAGCATGATTCATACGTGTTCATGATTCATACGTCAAGGTTCATACGTGTTGTGGAGTGTGTCAGAATTCCCTTCCTTTCTAAGGCTGAACCGCATCCCATTTTATGTGTAGACCACACTTTTCCCTCCATTCACCCACTGATGGACACCTGAGTCGTCCTACCCCCTGGCTGCTGCGCGCAGGTGTGCAAGCGTGTCTTCCACACCCCGCGACTCTGAGTGACGCCTTGCTGTCGGCTTCTGGGAGGATGAATGAAAGAATGTTTACAACTCTGCATGTTCTCATTGCTTTAAATCTAAGCGATTCATCAGTCTTTTTCTTTTAAAAAAAAAAACTTTTTTTTTAAAAGAAAAAAGGGTCTTAACCGAGGATATAAACTATCTGTCTACATTTTCTTCTGGGATGCGTGTGGCTTCTTTTTTATATTTAATTTTAAACTTCAACTGGTATTTATTTTGGTATAATGTGTGAACGGCGCTATTTAAGTTTTCTCCCAAACATTAAGCAGCGATCCCAATGCCATTGATTGATAATCAAACTGACGCAACCCGTTGATTTGACGTGTGGAATTTATCATATCTCAAACGTATAGATATTTCTAGGCTTTGTACTTTTCTATTTATGTTTCTATTCTGGTCCCAACACCATCCTATTTAAACTCTCCTTGTTTTGGTTGATTTTTAATGTTTTTTTTTGCAATGCTTTGCGAATTCCCCTTTCATGCTTCCAGGCGGGTTCTTGAGTCATCACCCCGGTGCAAATGCACTCACACACACACACATACACACACATTCTCTCTAAACATCTGCTTTGGACTTCAGTTCGAAGTCTTCGTTTCGACTTTACCGGTGTGAAACCCGGACGAGCGCACCTGAAATGGGCGTGGTCCTCGAAGAAGGTCTTCTCCCTCTGCAGGGCCTCGGCCAGGCTCAGCCGGTCCTGGATGTCCTGCTGGCCCCGGCACTTGACGATCATGTAGCCCTTCTTCAGGTGGCACACGAGGTTTCGTACCACATCTACCACCTTGTCTTCGGTACCTTTGTCCACCAGATCGGGCTTCGTCAAGATTCCTGCGAGCCAGAGACTTCGGTCAGAGAAGGCTCCGGGTCACGAGGCAGAGGTGAGGGCAGCTCCCGCCCCCAGCCACTGGCCCCCCAGCCCTGCTCCTACAGAACCGAGGGGCCAACGGAGCCCCTGTCCAGGGGGAGAACGGCAGGGCAGGCCGCGTGCAGGCAGTGTGCCCCTGCCAGCGGTCACGGGGCTCTCCCTGAGCCCTGCGCTCAGGCCCGCAGCACGAACGGACCACGTTTTGTGTATCCCTTCACCCGCCACGCACGTCTGCGCTGCTTCCCCCCACGTGCATCCCTGACGCATACAACTCATTTCCTGATTGTGCCCCTCCCTCTGAGCTCACCATGCCTTTTCCAAACAGGTAGATAACAGTTACCAGTCAACCTGTGGCCAGCAAGAGTCAGATGTGGCTCATTTCATCTGGCCTCGGTGGGCACCAAACCTGCCACCTTAGCAGGTCTTCCCTGCTGCATGTGGGTCCCCCAGCCCCGTGCATGCTGAGCAGTGCCCACCGGGATTCAAAGGACACTTTCCCACTGGCAGATCACCTACCATGCTCAGGTCCCCCCTCTTCCTACCTATGGTCCTGTCCCCCTCGGGGTCCACCTCCTGAGCCATGCTCAGCGCCTCCGTGGTAGCAATGTCCACGTTACTGGGTACCACCACCAAGTTGATGGTCTCCTGCTTGTTGATGTATTTCTTGATGAGCGCCTTGATCTGTAAGAAATCGAGAGGCGAGCGTTGCAAAGGGGAACCGGAACTGAGACGGATGTCGACCTTACACCTGCTTCAGGGCCTCAGAGCCCCAGGGGTACTTCTCAAAGAGAAGGAACCACGGAGAAATGAACCCACAAATGCTAACATGGCAGCACCAGCCAAGACACAGTTATGGGAAACCAAGTTCTCTGCGGCAGAAACAGAGCTACAGAGGAAGGGAAAACCACAAGGTGTCAGCTGGTTAACGACCCCCTGAGACCTGAGGTCTGATGGTCACAATGGAAAGCACGATGCCCAAAACTGCTTGACTCCTTCCCCAAATCTCTAATTTGCAATGTGAAATTCACTGATATGCAGATATCATTATACCTATTTCCAACGCTACCTCTTTCCACATAAAACCCCTTCCTAAAACGCGCCTGTTTAGCTATGCCACGATGTGCAACTAGAACCAGGAATTAGTCGTTGCATAAAACGCAAAACATGTACACATAGGATTTGTTTCCAGTTTTGCCTGTTTGCCTCACTTTCCCCAGAGAAGCTTCCATCAAACTTGCCAAAGGAGATTTCCACCAATGTGCTCTCCAAATTCCCCCCTCCCGCCTCCAAATATCCACTCATTCAAACTCAGCCCTGGACTCTGTTGCTCCAGTACAGCACCCCCTTCCCTCCCCCAACCTCTACTCTACCCCAGCCCCCAACCCCGCCAAGGCCAAGGCCAAGGCCAGATGGAGTCTGAGGTTGCACCTGGCGCTCGATGTCAGCAGGCTGATTGCCCACGGCCACCCTGGTGATGCCGGGAAGGTCTATGAGAGTCAGATCTGGGACATGGGGGGAGCTGATCTCCAGGCTGATTAGCTCGTGACTGATCCCCATTCCTTCCCCAGCGATGACGTTCTGGGCTAGACGAGAAGAAAAAAGAAAACGCCAATAAAGCTTAGGACGGCAGTGTCTCATTACAGTGAGAACGCTGAAAGCGCCTTCCACCCTCTGTGAGTCACAGATAAAAGCACGTTTGGACCAGATTCACTTTTCTGTGATCGCAACTGAAAAGGGCCTCAAAGGGCAACTCAGTTCTTTCCCTGCCAGTGGCCAGCACTGCCTGTGGAGAGACCGCACGAGGACATCCCCACGGGTGACAGCAACCTACCGCAGTCCAAAGCGGAGCAGAGTGGAGAAGTCCTTCCTGGCGGCATACCTAAAATCCTCCCGCTGATGTTGGGAGGAAATGAACAACAAAGCTAACTGCAAACAAATAAGAATACACGGGCGTTCCTGAAACAAACGCTGGGAAATTATGTCGGGCCACGTGCTTATCTTAGCCAAGACAAGAATTGGCTGCTGGGCTCCCATTACGGCATTTTAGCCTGATTCTTCCTCCTTCATAATGAAAAATGTATGACGTGAATTTGTGTCGTCGAATTGTCAGCTAACACCACTTCACTTTCTACAGCCAGGATGTCTTTGGGGACGTCTGACACCAATCTAGAACTTAGATG
This sequence comes from Lepilemur ruficaudatus, assembly GCA_963574885.1. Taxonomy (NCBI): domain Eukaryota; kingdom Metazoa; phylum Chordata; class Mammalia; order Primates; family Lepilemuridae; genus Lepilemur; species Lepilemur ruficaudatus. The sequence goes on along the minus strand of CAUYRT010070514.1, from coordinate 20,526 downwards.
GGCAATTACAGCAACAGCCTTTGAGGCACACGGTCTGCTAATTACCCTGGTACCCACTCACCCCAGACACGAGCATGAGGCTAGGTCCTGGCCAATGCGTACATGTGAAAATGCTAAGTCACCTTAGAGAAAGTATGCTTATAAGGCGGGGATAGGCCTGCTGCCGTGGCACACCGGCTCTTGTGTGGACCTGCCAGCTGAATCATGAGAGGGCCTTGGGGACAGAGGCCACACAAAAAAGAGAAACATGGTAAGAGTCTCGGTTCTGTATGCTGGAACCCCCAAAGCAGCCCATCTCCAGGCTTTTATGTGGGGTGGGGGCGGGGAAGAGAGAGAGAGAAATGCCACATTGTTCAAACCACTGTGTCAGCAGCTTGCTTGCATAGGTGGTATCGATACTCCCCTCCGTCCCCATGTGCATGTTACTTTACAGTGTGGCTTTACAGTGTCCCTTCAAATTGGGCTTGACCTTGTGACTTTCTCTGGCTAATGGGATATTACAAAATGTGATGCCAGTAGAGATTGAAATGTGCTACGATTTGGGGCTGGCCCTCTCATGCTGCTGGGAGCCCCTCTCCTACCATGTACAAAAGCTCAGCCAGCGTAGCCTCCTGGAAGATGAGAGACCATGTGGAGAGAAGGCCTGAGTATGTTAGCTGAGGGCCATCCTAGACCATCAGCTCCAGCCAATCCAGCACAGAAAAGAACTGCCCAGGCCATCAAATCAGGAGAAATAAAAATTTTTAAGCCATTATGTGTTTTTTTGGTGAGTTTTTTTTGTATATGTGTCTTTTTTTTGCTTTTGCTTTTTGTTTTGAGACAGGGTCTAGCTCTGTTGCCCCACTAGAGTGCAGTGGCATCATCACAGCTCACTGCAACCCTGAACTCCTGGGCTCAAGTGATCCTCCTGCCTCAGCCTCCAGAGTAGCTGGGATTACAGGTGCTCACCACCACACCGGCAAACTTTTTCCATTTTTTGTAGAGATGGGGTCTTGATCTTGCTCAGGCTGGTGTCGAACTCCTGACCTCAAGTGATCCTCCTGCCTCAGTCTCCCAAAGTGCTAGGACTACAGGCATCAGCCACCATGCCTGGCAAGCCAACCGGTTCTGAGATGGGTTTGTTACACAGCAAGGGCTGACTAATGCACACAGTTATTTTGAGTTTACTGCTACAGGCAGCCAACCTAATTCCAACTAATACAAAATCACAGTTTGTCTATAACATCATTTAACTGTCTGTAAGAGTCAACAAATGTTACTTAGTGGTCCTGTCTGTACGAAAGCTAAACCCACCCTTTCCTACCGATGGGTATCAGGTCACACCACTTCAGTACTTTCCCAAATGTCTGACAATCACGTGACGTGCTAAGAACAAAATGATCAGCAAAGAAGTCATTATTTGTCCATCTCACAGGTGCTGCTCTTGGTAGCTAGCTGGCCCTCACCTACACTGCCAGTGTGGTTTCCCCTTGCAGGGGCTTCAGGTTCATCTCTGTGTCCATCGAGGCCTGCCTTGAACAAGCCTGATCTAGGATTATGCAAACACGCGCACTCTCTCTAAGGGAAGACCGAGTGGGGTTCTGTGATGAACCAGGCAGCCATTTTTACGAGGTAAGAGGGCAAGGAGCTCCCTTGCCCCGAGACCGTCCCTCCTCCACCGGATCTGTGGAGCGGGCAAGCCCTTGGAAAAGGGACAGACCTCTATGTTTAGAGACAAGTTTTAAATTTTAAGATTTACATTATTCTCAGATACTTATTTACATACTGAGCAATAAATTATTGATATCAGAGTCTGTGCTGGTCTTAACAAGGACACACAAGAAAGCTCAAGGGACTGGGGCTCAATGTGAACAGAGGGGCCCAAGGGAGCAGCCAGGCTCGGGGCGGGAGGTGGGAACAGTCACAGGCAGAGCCCACCCACGTCACGAGGCTCCACCGGGCATCCAAATGGGATGACGACCAACCACGGGGTCCTTACCTTTGCTGACTTCCTTTTCCACCTCCGAAGCATTGGAAATCTCCATCTCGAAGTCCTGGTAACTGACCTTGCCTCTCCACTCATCTTCATTCGTGAGTTTTTTCAGTTTCAGCACGAGAGGACATCTTGTCACAATTCCTAGGAGGCCACACTCACATCAGCTCCATGCTCTGCTCTTCAAAGTCCTATATGGTGCCTTAGACCAGTGGTTCTCAAACTTTTATACAATCATCTGGGGAGATGTTTAAAACTGAAAACTTTCTGGTCTCACCCTCTGATGCATTATGTCTGGGGTGACCTCAAGAACATGCATTTTGAATGTGTATCCTTGGTGAGGTTTTGCTCACTAAGGATATACATTCCTTATGTATATCAAGCTCAGTAACGCTTGAAAGTCACCACTTTAGGCTTCCTGTCTCATCTCGGTGTTTTGTCATCAGCTCAGGTGGCAAATTGCAGTGGGAAATACCCAAAAATTATGAAAACATCCTCCATTATTTCCCCCACATACACACTGTACACCCACCAGGAAGACATATTGCTGCCACCAGGCCATCTTATTGCTGTCCTCCTGCTGTAAACTCCTTCCAATCCTACCTCCTTACCATGTCTGACCTGTATTCCAAGACCCATCCCAGGTCTGACCTTCTCCCTTGAGCCCTCATTGATATCCTTGGCCTAGCAACTCAAACAGCATCACCAATCAGAGCACCAATTTTTATCCCCAAGATGGCAGGTCACCTCTTGGGAAGGGGTTCAGGACAGACACCCACATGCATGTAGTTTTGGACTGGGGCCTCAAATGCCTTTGTTCAGATCTTCCAAGAATTCTAGATTACATACAACTTACACAAAAAATTTACAATATGATGATGTTATGCATTGAGTAGTGTTCCTTCCAAATTCTTATGTTGAAGCTCTAATTCTTATGTTGAAGATAAGGCCTTTCAAGAGGTGATATTCAGGTTAAATGAGGTTATAAGGGTGGGGCCCTAATCCGATATGACTGGTGCCCTCATAAGAGAAAGAGACACCAGCAGTTCTTGCCCACAGAAGAACAGCCATGTGAGGGCACAGTGAGAAGGTGGCCACATGCAAACCAAGGAGAAAGGCCTCAGGAGAAACTAAACCTTGATCCTGGAGTCCTGGCCTCCAGAACCATGAGAAAATAAATTTCTTTGGTTTAAGCCACTCCGCTGTAGTATTTTGTTATGGCAGCCACATGAGACTAATGCAGGGTGTAAGCTCTTACCAGTGCCTCTGGGAAGGGCAACTCCAGACAGTGCCTCCAGCACAGAGCTCTTGCCCGAGCTCTGGTCCCCGATGACAGCGATGGCCGGCAGGGCCAGGTCCTGCTCCACGCCCAGGGCCCGCAGGGAGTCGATGAGGTCGATGCAGGGGCGCACTTTCTCCTCGTACTTGCTGCACAGGTTGTTCTCAGTGCCCTGGAGAAAGCAAAAATGGAGAATTCTGCCACGGCCTACAGACAACGCTCCTTCAAAGACGGCCAACTTCAAAAAGCCTAATACCTTATTGTAGTCTATAAAAGAGAGTGGAAGAGTGACAGAAAAAATATTTGAAGAAATAATACACACAACATCCTCAAGCTTAATGAAAACCATAAACCCAAAGATCCAAGAAACTCGGCAAACTGCAAGCTCAGGAGATATAACATGAACAACATCAAGGCACAATAGAGTCAAATTGCTCAAAACCAGTGATATAAAGAAAATGCTAAGAGCAGCCAGAAACAGAGGAACAAAGATGAGATTGACAGCAGATTTCTCATCAGAAACAATGCAAGTGAAAAGACAGCACAGCAACATTTTTAAAGTACTGAAAAACATCATCAACCTGGAATTTCATACCCAGCAAAAGTATCTTTTAAAACTGAAGGCAAAATAAAGACTTTTTCAGACATACAAAAACTCTACTAATTCATCAACAGCAGGCCTGCATTACAGGAAATGTTAAAGAAGTCCTCAGGCAGAAGGAAAATGATACTGTACAGAAATCTTGATTTACACCAAGGGATTCACACCAGAAGTGTTAACTACTATACTTTTTCTTATTACTTCAATATCTTTAAGAGATAAATGAATGTTTGAACAAAAAAATAACAATGTATTATAGGATTTGTGATACATATAAAAGTAAAATGCACGACAAAAATAGTACGAAGGCTGGAAGCTGAGAGATGGAAGTATAGTATCGTAAGGTTCTCATATATACATGAAGTGATATGCTGTCCCTAGAAAGCAGACTGATTATGTTAAATATGCATACTACAAACACTAAGTTATACTTACTAAACCAACAAAGGGGACAAAATAGAATCATAAAAAATACTTTTGGATTAATCCAAAAGAAGGTAGAAAAAGGGAAAGGGGGAATGAAGGATAGATGGGATGAATAGAAAACAAACAGCAAAATGAGATTCTCAAATCTAGTTATATCATCAATCACAATAAATACGAATGGCCTAAATATTCCTAAAATAGTCAAAATGACTTTGAAAAAGAAGAACAAAATCAGAGGGCTACCATTACCTAATTACCATAATTACTATAAAGCTAAAGTGACCAAAACAGTGTGGTATTTGTGTAAAAATCGAGAAAGAGATCAATGGAACAGGACACATACTTTAGAAATAGGCCAGCACATAACTGATTTTTGACGAAGGTACAAAGGCAATGTGTGGAAAAATGATAGGCTTTCAACCAGTGGTACTAGGACAATTGGATATCTATGCACAAAAATAAATAAGCTTGCATCAATATCTCACATCATATACACAAATTAACTCACAATGGATCACAGACCTAAATGTAAAATTTTAGACTATAGAACTTATAGAAAAAAACATAGGAGAAAATCTTGGTGACCATGAGTTAAGCAATGATTTCTTAGACATGGCCCTAAACCCACAATCCATGAAAGAACCAACTGATGATAGCTAGAAGAGAATAATTCAGATGTTTCTAGCATAAAGAAAAGACAAATATTTAAGATGATGGATCTCCCAATTACACTGAATGGATCTTTACAAATTATACAAATGTATTAAATTATCACATGTACCCTGAAAAAAATCAAGTCAAATCAAACAGAAAAAAATAACCAATTAATTGATCAACTGAATTTCACAAAGTTCAAAACATGTGATCCTTAAAAGACATTATTAAGAGAAAGAACAGACAAGCCATAATCTGGCAGTAAGTGTTGGCAAAGCATAGATGTAAAGGACGTGCACCCAAAATATCTAAAGAACTCTCAAAACTCAACAATAAGAAAACAAACAACCTGATTTAAAAATGGGCACAAGATTTGGACAGACACTTCACCAAAGAAGCTGGATGGATGGCAAAACAGCACATGAAAAGGACATTAAATATCATCAACCACTGGAGAAATGCAAATTAAACTTACAATGCTTGAAATCAGTGGGATTTTGTCATATGTAAATTATGCCTCAAAGAAACTGATTTCTTTTAAAAGGTGAAAGTAAATATAAAAACCACAGAGAAGGCGTACATGAAAATTTCAAGTGGCTTATCAGAACAATGGCTAAAGTAATTGTTGTTCTTTGCGACATAGCTTAAAACGTTAGTGAAATATAAACAAACGGACAACAAAAATATGAGCAACTCCCTCTATGAATGTTTTCAGGCAAAGAAGGGTTTAAAGACACAATTAGCTGCTCAGGACTTTCTAAGCAGGGCGGACACTTCTCCCTCCACCTGTCCGTGCAGCAGCCACGACCCCGCGATGCCAGCCACGGTTCTTCAAGGAGGAGAAGGGGTCACACTTATCCTGCCAGCCAACAGTGGCTTGGGGCAATTTTCCCGAAGTGGACTGATAGGGGTCTAGGGAGAAAATATAAGAAAGCCATTTTGTCTTTTACCTCTTTTGTTTTAATGCGTATTTTTGTGTATGCTTCACCGTATACGTAAATTTTTACTGGAATAGTTTCTCTACATCAGGGCGAGTGAGCAGACAATTCTCCGCCATGGAGGGCTGCCCTACGCACTGCGGGAGGTTTAGCCAAATCCCAGGCCTCTATTCACTATTTACTATTCACCCGGAGTTGTGATAACCAAAATGGCTCTGGACGTGGCCACCCGGTCCAGGGGCCACAGTGGCCCTGGTGGAGAAAGAAGCGCAGCCGTACAGAACGCGGGCATGCGCTCCGCAGCCTCGGTCTTAGTTTTCCGTGTGAATTTTCTGTTTTGTTTTGTCTCCGTGTCTTTATATCACCCATTTATAAGAGTTTATAAAACATAAACAATAAAGCAAATAGGCATGTCCGACCACTGGGTTAAGAACACAAACATTCCCGGTACTCAAGACATCCCGCACACCTTGGTCACCTCCCTCCCGCTACCCCTCACCTCCGAAGGGCCCCGCTATCCCGAGGCTTGTGGCAATCACGTCCTTGCTTTCCTGAATAGTTGCACCACCATCTTGTCCCTGGATGGCATATTGCTCATCGTTGTCTGTTTGGGAATTTTATATAAATGGGATCACACTGTCTATTTCTTCTGTGACCTGACGCTTTGGTTCATCGTTGTTTATCAGATGCAGCCATTTTGCTGCCTGGAACCCCAGTCCGTTCACTGCGTAGAACTCTGCTGCACGAGCCCAGCCCACTCCGGGTACCCACTCCACCACTGACGGGCACGTGTACCGACCCAGGTTTTGCTGTTGTAAACAATGCTGCTGTGCCAGAGGCATGGGTGAGAGTTTGTACAGTGGTTTCCAAAACTATGTGCAGCAGAATCCCCGGAGGCCCTGCCCCTAGAGCTTCTAATTCACTGGGTCTGACACTGGGGAGAGGGGCTGATAATGTGCATGTCAAACTACTACCCAGGCAATGCTGACGCGACCGGTCTGGGGACCTCACTTTGAGAACTGCAGTCTGTACCCAGCAGTGGAACTGCCGGATCACAAGACGGGCCCTGTTCACCTTGACTGGAAAAGGCCGAGCTGCTTCCAAAACAGGTGGGTGTGAGGGGTGTGAGTTCCTCCTGCCCCAACCCCAACACTTGCAGCCAGGCCAGAGACATACATGGAGGGAAACACGGAGAAGGGGAAACAATGATACTAGGGTGGTAGAAAGAGAGGTGGCCCTTCTTATTTTTCTATGTCCTTCATTCTTGTTTCTAATATTGTCTGAAAAATTGTTTAACATTGCTTAGGAGGCCAGAGGTGACCTGAAGCAGGCCGATGACCCATGGTTCTAAAACGTGTAGTAACAATGAGCTGAGCGCTTGCTAGGTGCTCGGACATTGCCTGCACTGGCTTCTCTCGGCAGCTACGAGAAGCGAAGACTATTTATTATTATTCCCATTTTAGAGACACAAAACCAGGCTTTCTAACAGGAGGGATAACTGCCCCTGATCAGACAGCTGAAAATGTCAGTGTCATGACCACATTCAGGCCAGACTGGTTCCGGAAGTCAGGATTTGCTCCCACTAAAAATACGTCTTGATTCTGGGCAAGAAAGACACCACGTGGCTTCCTGAAGGACACAATGTCCTAATGGCACCTGAGAGAGTTTGTGGCTTGAGCCTGACCCGGGATGTGAGCAGGGAATTGCAGTGCTCCTGGGACCCAGGGCCGGGCCAATTCCCACCTGAGCCATCGACATCCGGTCTGGTTTCCCAGACCACCACGGCACCCCAACCGGAGTCAGCGATGGCAAAACGTCTACACTGGGCTGCCAGTTGGCCCAGCAGAGCGAACAGAGGATCCGGATCGGCATCCCACCGCAGGAAGGCGAGGAAGCAGTCATCTCGGGGCAATGGCAGCCTCGCTGCATCAGGGGGCAGCTTCACATGGGCACGGCTCATGTAATGTCTTCAGCCAAAGAACCGTGGCTGAAGTGACCTTCAGGCAGCAACTTACCGAGGCCTGAGTTTCTATAGCCATACTAATGTCTCCATTTAGTAATTGATGGGCGGCTGCAGAAGCTGAATCAGGTTTTGCGATTTCCACTTCGGAAAGAACCATCTTCTTCCTTTGTAAGTTAAGTTAGAATGAAGCGATCAGCATGGAACAGATCGAAGCTGGTATATTCAATCACGGAACCAAACCCACTACTGGGAGGTAAGATCCAGGAGGACAGGGACTCGAAAAATTATTCTCTGTGATGTCCCCAGAGCTTAGAAGAGCCCCCGTGGCACAGTGCATGCTCATTAACTCTTTATTCACTGAAAGAGAAGTGGCAGGGGACCCACAGAAACAGATGGAGACAAACTCTGCAGCCCAGCTCAAGGCTGTTTAGGAATATGCCTCCGTACTTTAAAGGATTTTTTAAAACTAGGTTATTTCCTGTCAAAATTTTAGGTTGAACACCAAACATTTTTTCACTATAAATTTAAATAGTTGCAAAGGATACAATTTCTGATGCCTTTCAAAAATTTACATTTAAAAATAAAATTGTTACAGAGCTCTTTCCAATGTAGACAAGGGAATCTAAATATTATGGCAATTTGATACTCAGACCTTTAGCTTAAAAAAGTATATGAACTCTAAGTATTCTGTGTTGCTTCTTTCGATCACTGGTTTCATATTTTCATCCCATTTCCTCCACGTAAGTATATCTTAATGTCATTCATTTTACTCTTGAAAGCACTTAATTGACCACCTTATCATACTTGTCTGCATCACAAATACATATATGTATGTGTGTAAAATTCATTCTTAAAATGTTCCAGGACCATAGTCTCTGAATATTAAATTTTATGGCATCTAATAATCTTGGATAAAAGTAAATGAAAATTTTTCTCCTATGACTCAACATAAACGTTATAAAAAACACAAAGCACCAACTTACCTCCAATATATGCTCCTTTTTTTGAAAGGTTAACGTCAACAGTTGGTTGGAAATGGGGAGCTGTTCTCCTGCACCTCCCTGAAATCAAGCAAAGTGTACAAATGAGACCCAAACCTGGTGACCCTGGGAGAGCCCTCGCCACGGCCAGCCCCACTGCTAAGAATGGTACAGATGCAGAAGGGGCGTGCTTGGAAGCAGTTTCCAATTTCCCAGGTCTTTTTTATATGTCTTGACTATTTTAATTCTAAGATGGGTGAATAAGGCACCGAGCCTTGCTGCAAATTTGCTGCCTGCATCAACAATTTGTATGGATGCTCTCTGGGCTTCTCTTGGGACCCTCCCCAGAGAGCCAAGCAATCTTTGTCAATACTGGTGGGCTTCAAGGGACAGGTTGTTAAAACAAAGCCCTCATCACCCCGGCCTGTCACCCTGGTCTGTAACATATCTAGATTTAGGACATCGTAACATGAGCCAACGCCCCGATTTTCCTATCACACTGTGCTTAACAGAAACATGTGTGAGTCCGGAAGGTCTGGAAGCCCTGCCACTGGTTCATGGCGCCCTCGCTAAAGAACAGATCCCAGACACCAACAGGTAAATTGCCCTTTCCCGTCCCCAAGTTTATACGCTTCCAGGGCAAGCACGCTTGTATCCTTGTTCAATTTGGAAAGGGAGAGGGAATGTATTCCTTTTGTAAGGTGAAAAGGTGGACATTATGAAAAGGGATCAATTTTAAAGGGTACTTAAGAAGTTTGGCAATCTGGAGATGTGTGCCCCAAAACTCTCCATGCCTTTGGGAATACCTCAGGTGCCCAGGGTGTCCTGGGTTCCATGCCAAAGACACCACTCCATCTGCCTCTCTGGAGTGCTAGCGTTCTGGGCCGAGGCTGCCTCAGTTGGCTTTTCTGTACCCATCCAAGAGGCACCTTTGGTCCCCACTACTTGCACCCCATGATCATGGGTTCGACTTGATCAGTTGAAACAGGACTTTGTGAGTCTGTTCTCTCCCCTGGTTGTTTCACAAAATGAGATTCCCTGAAAGCTAAACCTCGTGGCTTTTGTCTGTAAACCATAAATGTTTGTTTCTTTGTTGGATCAGCTTTGACGATCAGTTTGGATTTCAGCAGCAGGGCAATCTCGGTAGTTCAAGCCAGTTTCTTATTTATCAATGACACTCAGCATCCAAGTGCATTCACCACTTCTGGCTTTGGGAGAATCTATAGGTGGTGACCCCTACCTCTCAGCCCCAAATCATTCCTAAAGTGTCTCACCTGTGCCCGATGTTTGCAGAGGGGGCTGCAGGGCATCTGGGCATGGCTCCCACCTCTCTGCTTTCCAGCCTCCCATCCCCTCACTACTGCACACCCCCGCTGTTCGGAGCCTGCGTGTGAGTTGGGCATGGGTGGGGTCATGTCCCAGGCTCTTCTCCCATCCTAAGGTTAGGTTAGGGAGGGGAGCAGCTGCCAGGGTCCAGGAAGCTCTTCCCATTCCTAACCAGGCCAGGCCTGTGCCTTCTCAAGCACCTGCTGTCCTTGCTGGCAGGGGGCAGGGCGGGGAGGTGCAATGGCTGCCCCCTCCACTCTAGATTTCAGGGATCAGGAGTTTTTCTGCCACTTCCAGATCCAGCCTACTGCAGTGTCGGCCACAGAATTCCTGCAGTGGGTGGGGAAAACACGGAGCGTTGTCCAGGGGGTTCCTGTCCTTGTGGGGAAGATTCCACTGCTGAGACCCCACAGAGGAGAGGGGATGAGAGGTAGAATTCAGCCCCCTTCCAGCCCCAGAACCCCTAATAAAGACCACCTACAGCGCATGTCTTAGAAAATGCCTAAGATGTAAGAGTCTGCAACTTTCCCAACACAATTCAGTCCAGTTTTAAAAATAACTCTTGCAGGACTTAACATTCACTTTTTCTTCTCCATGTGTTTTTCCCACGGAAGCTTGCTGGCATTTACATTTTTGGTGAATAAAAGGGGGAACAGCTTGCACTTTAGACCAAATGCACTGCTACCTACCAAACCAAGCTGAGCCGGGCCTCCGGAGGTGGCAGCAGAGGGCAAGGGAGGGAATAACGGGAGGCGCGTGCACCCCCACCGCTGCTACTCGGTCCAAAGCTGAAAGATGAAACCATTAGACATTTTAGGAGCCCTCTGGGACTGACATCTGAGGGTGAGCATCCTTTGACTCTGCTTCCGATAAAAATTTTCATTTAAAATTGGACCAAGTAATTCCTCAGCGGTCACCCCCTGGGGGGGGCGTTTGCGGGATGGGGGCGGCAGGTCTGCGCCGTGCGGTTCCGTCACCCTAGGACAGCCTTGCCTCCCCCCACCCTCTCTGCGCTGCCCACCGACCGCGAAGTCCGGGCCCCCACCCCCACTCCCCGGGCGCCTGGCTTCCTGCTCGGGCCCAGTCTCTGCCCACCGCGCCTTCTTCCCTGGACTAGGACCCCCCCTCATTCAGGATCGATGGCGACCCCCGGAATCTGCCCTTCCAGGCGACTGCCTGCACTCGGACTCGAGCGGTTTGCACTCCGTAGCGGAAAATTTAAATCCACTGACAGGTGGGCTCGCGGCCCCGCGCAGCAGTACCCGCAACTTTCCCAGCCCCGCCTACGCGGAGTCCCTGGGAGACCCCCGCCCCGTCCCCTCCACCTAGCCCCGCACTCGGGAAAGCCGCCTGTCAGGGGCCTGTTTTCGATGGGCCATCCACGAGCGTCCGCCGCTTGTCGGTCGGAGTTAGGATGCAGCGTGGCCTGAGCTCGCCCATCATCGCCCGTGTCGTCGTTGCTGTTGTTATTATTGTTATTATTACTAGCGGCCGAGAACGTGCCCCTGCAGTGCCCCTGCCCCAGAGCGCTCCTCTCCCCCGCGAACGCTCCCCTCCGAGCTCCCCTCGCAGGCCTGGGGTGCGGACCTGGTGTGCGGAGCTCCGGGCGACACTCACCGGTCCCTGCGCAGCGCAGATGTGGCGCAGCAGCGCGCTCGGCCGCTTTAAGGGGTGCGGGGCCCCGCCCCTGGCTGCGGGGAAATGAAACTCCCGGGCCGGGCAGGGGCTGGCGGCCGCGCCGGGAAAACGAAACCGAGCCGGCCGGGGGTCCGCGTGCGCCCCGCACCGCAGCACTTGCCTGCGGGGTTGGGTCGGGGGGCGCTCGTGAGAAATGCAGATTCTCGGGCAGACGCAGACCGCCTGAGTCGGAAGCTGTGGCGGGGCCCCGCGGCCTGCGTTTGCCCTTTCCAGGATTCCGGCGCGCCAGCCGCCGCTCTTGCTCTAGGGCCTGAGTCATCCACGCCTGTGCTGCAGCCGGTCTCCGGAGCAGATGCAGTGGCGGTTGACGTCTTCAGTTCCCGCGATGGGCCGCTGGGATCGTCAGGCCCCAGCGGGGATTCCCAGCCACTGGGCGCTGATGGCTGCAGCTCCTTCTCGTCCCCCACCCGCACCCCCACCGCGTGCGCACCCGCATCGTCTTCCTGCTTTCCCATTTGCTTTGCCCACTCCGAGGACTCCCTGGAGTTTGGCTCATCTGATTTCCCCAGGATGGTATTGGGGGAGAGGGGGCTGAGGTCAGCGGACACAGGAATGGCCCTCCCTGTGAGGACTCCCATTCCCGGGGCTGATAGTCTGCGGGTGGTGAATGGTATTTCCCTTTGGGGAGCTCCTGGCAACCCCACCTCCATCCCTAAGGCCCCCAAAGACTCCTGTGATTAGGAAGAGTCACCCCCAACCAGCCCCAAGGCCCAGAACCTGCCCCAGCCTTAGGTCCTGGTCAGGGAAAGCCTGGGTGGAACCAAATTTAGCTCAGATTAAGATGCTCTTGCCTCCCTGGTGAATGCTCTGGAGAGGGGGGATATGGCCACCTCCTTGATGGAGCTGTCACCACCAAGAGGGCAGAGTGAGGAAGTCTTACCGAGCCTGCATTTTCCTAGCACCTACCATGGGGCCTGGCAGGCCCATAGTCACTCAGTTACGTGTGAGCTGAATTTAATTGGATTGACGTGCCCAGCATCAACTGAAGAATGACAGGCTCGTATATTGGGGAAGGAGAGCTTTATTTCTCATAAAGGGTTGCAGACTACAGGTGGCCATTCTGACAGTCTGGGAAGCAGAGCCTGGGGCAGGAGCTGAGAGCTGCTTGGAGGGAGGGGCAACAGGAACAGGAATTTATGCTCAGCGGGGTGGCCAATTGCACGTATTTAAGGAGCTACAGGAGGGGCCAGGGATATTTACGAAAGGAGAAACATGTGCTGTGCAATTGAGTTCCATGCTACTTTGTGGGATCCATGTTCAGAAAGTGGCGGCATTAGCATGATCCAAGCGTGGAGTTTTTGGCCCTCTGACAGCGAGAGGTGAAGCAGAGGCCCTCTGTGCACAGCCTCCAGAGCCTGGCCAGAACCGCTCCATGGTCAGTGGTCTCAGCAGCAAGGAGTGTTGGTCAGTTGTGTTGAAACTGCAAAAAAGGAGGAGCAGTTGCTAGCTTGGTAGAAATCAGCAGTGGAGCAAGTCTTTCCAAAGGTCTGGTTCTGTTTAACCCGCTAGGGCAGAAAGCCTGATGGTCGTTAGCAAGGGAGGGGGTATAATGAGGCGCATCCCACCTCCCATCCTGTCACCGCCCAAATTTTAGTTTTCAGGTTTCTCTGGGGTCCCCTTGTCCAAGAGGGGATCTGTTCAGTTGGTAGGGGGCTTAGGATATTGTTTTTATTTCTCACCAGCTATCTCCATCTCTGGGGCCCCCCACTACGGCGCAGCCTCAATCCTGCCCTCTTAGTGTTTTCCTCCCTCCAGTAAAATCTATCGGGCTGCCAAACCTAAAATAATCAGAAGGGTCAGGATTTAGTTAAATGAGAGTTTATACAAGCTCATAGTTTCAGGATGACCACCTGGAAACACGGACTCCAAAAAAATGGGGTCAGAGTAGGGGTCGTTTATATGGGTGAAGCAGGGAGCAGAACAGCATCCCAGTGTTCTCCATGCGAGGCTAACAGGTTGTTTACAGAAATCTGGCTGGTTACAGTTATCTATTCCAAGGGGTTGCTTAACATTACACTGTAGAGAGACGACAGTCACAGGGCTCTCGACCTCAGGCATCAAAGGTCTATGTTCAAGAGAGGAATGGGTGGCCTGATTAATGTGTAACATCTTGTGAATTAAAATAAAATTGTAAGTCCCCAGCCAACTGAAGGGACCTCCTCTTGGCCAAGGGGGCCCCAGAAATACCCTAAAGCTGAGTCACTGGCCAAGAGAAGGGAGGTCAGACAGGTCTTCTCATGCCCCCTTCCCTTCTTGGAGATGTGCTTTGCGATTCATTAACAAGCCTAAGGCCATGCAAGACAAGCTTAGACCACACCTGCTGGTCATCAGTTTACGTAACAGATCACTTGAGTCTGGGTATATGTCCAGTCTATGTCTGGTAGCTTGTCTCTGATACCTCCTTATCTTAACTTAAAACATTCCAAGCCTTTAGTCAAAGCTTCATTTCTTCAACCAATTACAAATCAAAAGAGTCTTTAAAACCACCTCTGTAATGCACTGCTTCGAAATGTCCTGCCTTTGGGGGCAAACCAATGTACATCTCCCATGTATTGATTTATGACTTTACGTGTAATCCTTGTCTCCCTGAAGTGTATAAAACTAAACTATGACTCAACCACGGTGAGACCACTTACTCAAGGATTCTTGGGTGTGGCTCTCTGGCCCATGGTTGCATATATTCAGCTCAGAACAAACCTCTTTAAATTACTTTACAGAGTTTGAGTTCCTTTCCACTGACAGTCTCAATACAAAAAGTCAGGCCATGCACCATGGAGGAAAAACAGCAGCCTTGCTGAGTGAGTCTCCAGAGCCTAACCTCCCCTTGGCACAATTAATTGAGGGGTCATGAATTTTGCTTTCTTTCACGGTGGAAAAACACAGCATCCATAGGGGAAGCATCGTAGTGGCCCAACATTCCCACTAACCCTCAATCCCAATCTCACTTCTTGAGCAATCGTGGGATCCCCAGGGGTCTCCAGGTCTCTCTGGACCTTGCCCAGCTCTCTCCCGCCTGCACGGCCAGGCCAGGGAAAGCCGAGCTGGCGTCAATGCAAAGCCGTCTGCCGGCTGTGTGGCGTGGGCTCCCCACCTCAGAGCAGGTGCATTTCCTCAAATACCTAGGAAGCTGACAGCCCTTGTCACAACGCTGCGCGGTGCCCCACTGGGGCACCGAGCACAATTCCAAACTGCGCAGCTTGGTGTTCAGGGCTTCACTGAAATACCCTCCTCACGACGTGAACGTCCCCCGCTCAGGGGCTCCTTCTCCTGGGCCCTGCGCTGGGCTCTGGCCCCTTCTCTTCCAGGCTGGCGGCCCTCTTTCCGGAGCCGTCCGCGCCTGCCCCGCAGGCCCCTCATCACACGTGGCCTTGGCACACTGCCTCGCCTCTGCCTGCAGGCTGAGGACCAGCCAGCTGAGGGCAGGACGTCCGAGCTGCCTGTTGTGCGCCCGGGGTCCTGGCACGTGCGTGGTCAGTGCTCCGAAGTGAACGACAGCCGGGTGGGGGGCCGGCTCAGGCCCTGCAGGCGCGTCCCGGGTGACTCTGAGCCACTCCTCCACCCCCATCGCGAATTCCCCAGCGGATTCAGGCTCGGTTTCTGTTTCATTTCTACTCCATGGTTCCTAGAAATGAAAGTCAGGCTGCGCAAAGCTAGGCTCCAGATCGCGGGGGACGGGGGTTGAGGGGGAGCTCTTCTGAAAAGAGCCGGAGGCAACAGGAGGAGGGGGCGGGGACGGAGAAGGGGGGAGGTGTCGGGAGGAGGAGGCGGTGCTGGGAAAAGGAGGGGGCGGTGCCAGGGTAAATAGGGGCGGTGCCGGGAGGGGGAGGGGGCAGCGCCAGACACCCCAGGGGCGAGCGGGCCGTTGGTCGCTGTGCTCTTTCTGTCCGCTTTGCTGCTTGGCGGCGACTTGGTTCTGCGGGTCACCGCGGAGGTGGGTGCTGACGGTCTCGGAGCCGCCCCATAACCACCTCCCGGATAATGAGTCCCCTCCCCGCAGTGATCCCGTGTCCGGCCCGAGACCAGAGTCCAGGGACTGGTTTCGTTTTCCTGTTTTTCTGTGTCCTTTCTGTGCAGGCGACATAGACCCGTGCGTCTCAGAGGGCGGCCCCTGGACCGGCAACACAGACCTTACCAGCGCGTTTGTTAGAACCGCAGGGCGCGGGGCTGCCCGGAGACCACTGTTTCGGAACCTGTGTTCTGAGGGGTTCCCATGGCGGGTCGTCTGCGAGCGGCCAAGAAGGCCGCATCTGGCCTGGCCGTGGGTCCTCAGGGTCACGGCCCGCGCTTGGCCTTCTTGTCGGCCGGGGCCCATGGCAGAGCCCTGCCAGGAGGGGACAGGTGCTGAAATCCTGCTGTGCTGGAGGGACTCTGGGAGCAGGGGGCCCTGGCTTGGTGTACCCGTAGCCCGACCCACCGCACTGATGTTGGCCATACTGGGGAAGGCCCCTGGACTCTCCAGACTCATTTTTCCCAGACAGGGCCAGCTGTCCACTGGCATTCACATAAAGAAAAGAAATATTATAGTGTGGTAAATCCTGTTATATAAGAGGGATAAACTGCGTAAAGGCATTTTCCCTCTCTCCCTCCCTCCCCTCCCGGTCATCCTGCCTCCAGAGACATTCATGGAGCACCTGCTGCATCCTTTGCTGGGTGCTTGGGATATACAAATAAATAGGAGGATGAAGCCACTGCCCCTAAGGAGGCAGGTGCGGCGCAGGTGAGAGCAAAGCGCTGCTCTAGAGGCCCATGGGACTGGGGTGGGGGGTGTGAGGGAGCCTTTGGGGAAGGAGAGGAGTGGGCCACGAGGAGAGTGTTCAGGAAAGGATTCATGGACAAGGCGAACGACCCGTTTCAAAAGTTCATTTTCAATTTCCTGACACAGAGGAGACACAGGAAAAGCCGTTGCACATTCACACTTTCCTTGATCCTCGTTTGCATCCCAGACGTGAGGACAGCCGAGTCCTGCAAAGCTCAGCTTTGTGCTATAGATTTCTGTACCCCGCACTGTGGGGTGCGAGCTAGGCACCCATACATGCTTGGGGGGGGGGCCACGGCTATGAGAGAATGGTTCCGCTAAGGGCCGCCTCTCGCTCCCAGGGCAGCCTGTCCAGCCCTGCTTCAGACCGTGGCCCACCTCCTCTGTTCTCGCCCCTTCCTCCTGAAATACAAGCGCCTGCAAGTGCCAACGCCCTCTCATAACACAGCCCAGGCAAGAAGCATTTGGGCTGGGCCTCCGCTGTTCCTCTCCAGCCCCTCTGAGCAGGGGGGGAGATTTGTGGGTAAGCGTGCTGTTTCAGATGGTCCCCTAGCACTAAACACGGGTGCGTGTCCGTGATGTTTATCCTGGTCTACCCAGCGAGCTTCCAAGCAGCCACAGGAAGAGGCGCTGCAGATTCAGGTAGCCAGGCAGCCTTTCTCCATTGTTCTTAATTTCGAAAATCAGTGCTAACGGAAGCCAAGTGCCCCTTATAAAAATGTAGTTTGGGGAGTGGGATCTTGGACCTTCCAGCCCTGTCTGGCCTTTATGTGACTGAGACCCGTGGGTGAGCCCAGGCGAGACCAGCCCAGGAACCACCCAGACTTCCCGCAGAATCCGGAGAAAAAACACATAGATGTTGTTTTAAAGCCACTAAATTTTGGGCTTCTTATTACACAGCAATAGATAACTGAACCCCCACCCAGATTCTATGTGCTGGGTGGATAGGAAACAGTAAATCAGTGTCAGCCTTTCCACGATCACTTGGGTTGTTCCAGGCCAGACTTGCTGGCTTTCAAATTAGAAATAAACCCTCCAAACTGTTGGTCAGGTTCTGTGTTCAGAGCACATGTGCTTATTTTCTTTCTGTTAGGTTAGTTTCGGGTGGGAACCCGAAAAGTGTGTATAGAACGAAATGCGTTTAATGGCAAACTTAGATAGTGATCGTAAATCCTGCGAAACAGTAGCCGCAGGAGTCTGGAGTACGGAGGTTGTACACCGAACTCCAACCACAGATGGTCACAGCGATGATGACATTCCTGTACCCCCTGATGAGGACGAAGCTACCCCACTTCCCTATCCCTGCAGGATGAGATGGATGCAGGGGTCCCACAAGTTGGTTGTTTAAAAAAATTTATTACAGTGGTTGTTCTGGCCGAGTTGCTCACTCCCCCCAGAAAAACCCTCTGTGAAACCCGAGGCTTTCCCCTCCCTCATGGTGGATGTTCTTTTGGCCTCCCCCATCTGCACCCAGATGCTCAAAATAAACAGCATTTAGCTACACATGAGGCTTTCTGTGTCTCCCTCTTGGCTTCGGACCTAACACTTACTAGATGTTACGGACTTCACTGTGTCCCCTCCTCCTGCACCCCCATTCATATGTTGGGGCCCTAACCCCCAATGTGACTGCATTTGGACATAGGGTCTGTAAAGAGGTCGAGGTTAAATGAGGTCATAGGAGTGGGACCCTCATCCAATAGGACTGGTGTATTTATAAGAAGAAAAGAAACCAAGTGAGGACATGTGAGAAGGTGGCCGTTTGCAAGCCATGGAGAGAGGCCTTAGAAGAAACCAAACCAGCAACGCCTTGCTTGATCTCACACTTCCAGCCTCCAGAAATGTAGAAAATGAATTTCTATAGTTTAAACCACCCAGGCTGCGATACTTGCTATGGCGGCTCATGCAGACCAACACACCAGTATTTTAGTACAGATCTGCAAGAGACTTCTTGAGGGATGCGAGTCAAGCTGTGATTTTGACTTGAACTTTCTTCTCTAACTCCTTTTACAGCAAGTGGAGAAAAGATTTCATGTGTATCCTCCCTGTCTGTACCCCTGACCAAAGCTGAATGTTTCTGAGGCACTCTTTCCATCTCAAACTTGGGTTTAAAAACAAAAAAATCATGACATTTATCCTGTTGTCTTTGTATTAAGGGATCCAGGCTCACTGTTTGGAACACACAGGAAAGGATGAAGAAGAAAATAAAATTACCTACAGTCCTCCAATCTAGAGATGATCACTGGTGTGAAGCACTAGCTATATTTTTTTTTTAAAGTTTCTGTTTATTAAATTCCTCTTCAAGACTTAATGAAGCAGTGGAAGCTCATTGCTATGCGGAAGCAACTCAAGGAGAATACAGTATTGCTCAGGCTCATTTCTGCAGGGGGCGGGGGCTGGGAATCACCATTTCAGTGACCAGCTAAGGGACCCTGGACGACCAGGGCCTGGACTTAAGTGATGGCCTGAGGCATCTCCATCACTCCACAGTACTCCTCTGCTCAGTGAGATGTCACGTATGAAGTGGTTACTATGTGCTATGCAAAATGCTGGAAATACAAAAGAAGAATATGATACAGACCTTCCCTCTCTGGGGTCTCATAATCTAATAAGCGGGGGGTGAGGGGATACAAATACAAACTAGCAAAGAATGGTAGCAGTATCTAACGCTGTAACTGTGTGCCATGGAGCCCAAGACCAGAAAGCCACTTCTCCATGGAGGTCAGAGAAGACCTTGGTGGAGGTGACAGCCAAGCCCAGGTGGATCTCAGATACAAGCTCTGGTGCTGAGGGTAGCACAGCAAAGACAGACACAGCCAGCAACACATGAGTCTGGCCCCAAAGCAGAAGCAACATTCTCCACCACTTCCTCTTGCAATGAACGAATGCACGTAAGGAAACAGCCCAAAGCACTGTGGCCCTTCAATGGCACTCTTTGGTGGAGAATTTATAGAGTGCCTGCCGCCCCTGAGTGAGCCGGTAGATTCTATCCCTAAGGAATCTTCTCTTCTTGGCGGTCTCACTGTGTTCTTGAAGAAACCAGGAATAGTGATCTTTTTCCTGTATTATCTGCATGATGTTTTTCTGCAGCCAGTCACTATTCTCATGGAGCATGAAATACTGAATTATGAATGGGATCTGGTTTGCGAGACGTTTGCTGGTTTCCTGGAAGAAGGAGTAAGAAAGGTTCAGTGGAGGGGTCTCCGCCCAACGCCTGTGCTTGCAGAGAGAAGCCTTGGCATTCTTGGGTGCACACGCAGTTGCCTTGCTCAGCCCTGGCCCCGCCCTGTCCACACCAGTGGGATCAGACCCCATGAAGCTTCTGACTTGCTCACACCCTCTTTACTCCCAGGCACCCCCTGAGCACTAAGAACCCCCCCCCCATCATAGGCTAGCAAGCCCCTCACAGCACCTCTGGGCGTCCTAGGAGCTCCCTTCCCTCTGGAGAGACCTGCTGGCCCGGGGTTCCCCTGACTCCCTCCTGAGAGTAGATGGGGACCCCTTCACATCCTTGCTCCTTCCTGTCTTCACTGGGTGGCCAGTCTGCCTGGCAGCCGGCCCCAGCCGCTGGGCAGCTCCACTCTCTATTTTGAGTCCTTGAAAAAGGACTTCAGGAGTCGGGCTTCTTTGCAATTTGAAAGCTATTCCCCTCTCTCTGCCCCCTGATGCCTACATATTGAATGGAAGGTGAGAAACCACAAAGTTGATGGGTCACAAAATCCAAGGGAAGGAGATTTCATTTGTGTGTGGTGGAGCTGGCAAGTTCGAGGCGTGCTAAGAGCTACGAGCCTCCCACCATCTGGGGAAGCTACGCTACCGCCAGCATCCTTAGTGCTCACTGCATTTCGCTGCATTCTGATGACACTGATTTTGTACTTCGTGCCTTGCCTATAAAATATAAAGGACTTTGGGGTCTGAATTAATTTTGAGCACATG